>JAHZNC010006281.1:0-27308 GCA_027744095.1 Zhuqinia jingwanae
ACTACTAGGTGAATGCCCTTGTTTCTTCCACACACAAACATAAATACTATGTACAATGCAAAAGCATGATGTGTTTTTTTTATTGAAACCTGAAACATTTTTTTTTCGAACTTGTACAAATAGACAGAGTTTTTTTGTGTGTGTGTGAGAGAGAGAGAGAGAGAGAGAGAGAGAGAGAGAGACAGTGAAAATATCAAATCAGAAAGGACGTTTATTTTAAAAGGATTTTTAGATTTCAATGCCAAATGCGACAACTAATATTTTATGTAATGAAATGAGTAATGAAGCGCGCGTTATTTGTCTTGGGCCGTCATCCAAAAGGAAATACTTTGTTTTTAGGTAGATACAATAATATGTATGTATTTATATATAATGTTATTTATTATATCACAGCAACAAAAAAAAGTCATTTGATAAGTTGCCAGTGAAAATTATTTAATTATATCAGTTGCTTTAGGTATATCATAACAACAGAAGAAAGCCTAAATATTTATCATGATGACGATGAGAGGAAATTAAGGAGTGAGCAGCAAGTGGTATAGGCTATTGTTATTATTACGGATATGTACATATGTATGTATGATGTAAAGTATTGTAAAATGTCATACCTGCTGCAATGCACACAGGTAAGTAAACTGGATTATAGATTGCTGCTACTTATTTTTTTTGTGAGTATTCAAAAGTGATTATTCTTCTACAGCGACTAATTTTTTTTTTAAAGATAAAAAAGTTGACGAAGAATAAAAAGGATCTTAGACACACATCCTCCTGAGAATACAAAAAAAATCAAGTCAGGATCAGGAATCTTGATCTTGTTCCGTTTGACCCCAGCAAAAAAAAAAAATGAGAGGAGAGTGGACAGGGAAAAAAATGTACCTTGACTTTGAGAGTTTGATATTTTTTTATGTGAATAGAGTTACTAACAGTAACAGCTACTATACTGCACTGGGTGAGGTACTTTGGTGATCATTGCAATAATACAAAAAATAAATAAATATTTTCACTCACAACCAACTTCAAGTGTGATACATGTCACATGTGCATGTAAACTGATTTGAATATATGCATAATATACTAAATTGAATCACTTACAAATAATACATGGATAAAATGTCAAAATATTTTACAAAAATTATACCTTAAACCCTTCTGAATAAGCATGTCAAACAAAACTGTTATACATAAATAAATAGCAAATCATCATTATATTAAATTACCTTCCAAGGATTTTCCAGAAGCAGCCAAAATGGCTGCCATTTGCAACATCACCAGTATAAGAGACCGTCATGGTTTATACAATCTGTGATTGAGTTTGTTCACAGCTCCAAAAAAAACTGTTATTTTGATAGAAAATATAAATACAACATGGATGGTTTTATTATAAGTGGAATTTCTCCTTTTAGGCACTTCATAAGGAACTGATGAGAAGTCAAAAAGTATATAAAAATAGCAGCAACACGTGACTTCTTTTAACTTCACAAAAAAAAACACAATGTTATTCGAAAATTGTTCCCTTTGTTCACTCAACAAGTGGACAGTTTAGTTTAAGGGCTTTGATTATTCTTGTGACTCATTTTTTTTTAAATGAACGTGACACTGATATGCGCCAGTAAGTACACTTATTGTTTTAAAAAAGACGTGATCAAAATCACTTGCAAAATACCTAGCTAATACACAGGTTATATACTTCAGGCCTGGAAAAACGCATATAACTTTTGTTTTAAAATATTTTCACATTTCACATCGCTATGATGCATAGTAGGCAGAAAAAATACAATGTTTAAAGTTTGCAGTTGAATTTCAAGCATTCATGTTTGTCCGACACGACATTGATACTTACTGGATGATTGCTATAGTGGTTGCACGCACACAATCAAAACAATGGCATAATTACTTGCAATTCTTATTATTTTGGAATCGAAGGTCTTGTATAAAATCTTTCACACTTTAGCACACTCGGGTACAATTATACCCATGATTACACCTTCAAACTTGGACAATGGCATATATGATGATAGTTGTAAGAGCAACAACCGTGGTTGTCATGCTCAATTTTTTTTTGTTATCCGGGCTGGCCTGATGTCGTCTTACGCCTTTGCTGAGTTTTAAAATCTAAAAGGGAAAGAAACAAAAAAAAAATCACTGAACTGATGGTCTTGTAAGAATGTACATACATGTATCATGTATATAAAACTATGTCAATAATTTGTTTGACAACTTAAAAGATAGTCTGAGACAACAAAGAAACGAAAGAATTAAATCTTCTTCTTCTTTTTTTTAAATCAACAGTGTCGGAACTTTGTGAGGTTATATACCTTGCTAACCAACCACTGCACTGACCATCGATATCATCTCCACAATATTCCGTTACATAAAAAAAACGAAAAGATTTCATTTTTTAAATCTGTGTTACGCACTCTTGCCTTCCAGCTGTGCAATACGTAGTATTACAGACGTTCGATCTCTCCACAAATCCCACTATACTCCCTTTCAAATGCAATTCAGTTAAACTAATCACCACAAACTTAAAGGCGTTCAAATATAATATAATATTACAACAATATAATAGAATGAAATTAAGATCATTAAGATTACAATGGCCTACGTCTTAAAAACAAAGGGTGAATGTTTCGTTATTTACTTGAATGTTGGGTAAGGGAGTGCTGATATATTAATTCGTAAATGTGTATCATGTTAGCCCAAAAGGACCTCTGCTTTGATTTTGACCCACCCACTTGGTGGTTACCATTTACAAAGTTGTACGGCGTACATGGCTATAAAAACACTACGAATTATCAGAGAGCAAAAATAAGCATCCAGCCTCCATGATATGTAATGTGATGTTCCTTAAAAGAGAGGTGGAAGAAAGAAGAAAGGTTTCTTATATTTTGTTCGTCTCAGGGATAAAACTTTGACGAACTTAAGGGGACATTTTCCTCTAATTGGATTGACTTTTATTGGCAGAAAACCAAGGATTGGTTGTGTAGGATTTAATATAATTTGATATATGGTTATTAATAAGTTTACACTGCCGTTGTGCAGTGGTTAAATAAAAAGTACAATTTAGCTGTCTAATAAGAAGATTGGATTTTCCTGAGGTTGCGACTTGATGATGCTATTGTGTTGTGTAACACAAACACAAAGAGAATTTCAATAAATAAAAAATATTCGAAGGTACTATTGCTGCTGCTTCCACAACAACAATAATATCAACGACAGCTTCACTAATTCATTTTGCTGGCTCTTTTTTGTGATGCACTACTAATATTTTTAATAATAAGGAACCGGTACAGCCGGAGTACTGAAAGTAGCACCTGACGAAAATACACTAAAATCTTCATATAAGTACAACGTAACAAAAAACGGATATCATAATATTCGTGATTAGCAATAGAAATTACATTGATTTCCACCATTAGTTTCTTTATGCAAATTAGGCAAATTACCACACTAATTAGCGTATTGGCCCTGAAAATCAATAGGATTTCTTACCCTTAACCTAAGGGTAATTGAAGAAACCTTACACATTACACACCAATTGAAGAAAATCGGATAATGCGTTTTAGAGATATCGCGCGGATAGACAGGCAGACGGTCGGACACGACGAAGCTATGAAGCAGCTTACGTTACTTAATAGTATAACAATTTAGCACCATTTAAAAAAAATAAACTTTTCAATGGCAAACATCCACGACACATAATAAAGTGCATACGTTTGTCATTTTTTCATAGCCTGTTTATCTTAATATAGGCTGAAAATGAATGTCAAAATAAAGTATCAAACAACATGTTATATAGTGTGTATTATTATTACGTAGCGTAAGCTGCTTTATGATTTTGTCGATTCTGTCCGTCTTACTTTTGGGCTTACTTTTTAAGGAGTTATCTGGTGTTTTTTAAATTTGGAGTACAAGTTATTTAGGCCAACAATATGCTTCAAAATAGCTTTTGAAGAGTAGTGGTTTGGCCGTTAGAGTGACCGTTGGGTTGAACTTTGATAATTTTTCAAATCGATGTAATTCAACACGCTGATTACGAATATGATATTCAAATCGTCTAATTGACTTACACACAAGTTGGATATATCAGTTTTCTGGTTGTTTATTTATTTATTTAATATGTAAGCTTATCCTTGGTTGGTTAGTATTTTTTTTGCTTACATGACAAAAACTAAAAACAAGAATAAAAACGACACTAGTCACTTGACGACTACTTCAACAACACCAACTCTCGCAAGAGACAACGACAAACGACGACAAAACATGGAGACTAGTATAAAATGTCAACTTTTATGTATCATTGTTAAAAATTCAATTGATTATATTGAATGACTGTGGAAGCTCGATATTTATGTGTGCACGCACACATGTAGGCAAAATAGTATAAAATAGCAGCGGGTGAAAAGGTAAATCACGAGCAGGTGCATATAATTGCATTTAATGTCACATTTGGAATAATATATCCCTGTGCGTCCAAGTCGTGAATACTGGTAATATAATACCAATAATAATAAATTTGTAATATTATTATATGGCACGACTATTAAACAACATGGTATGCTATATACCCTTAATATTATTATTATTAAACATTTCATGTCACAAAAGTTTACTATTTTTTTTACATACACTAATAATAATCATCATGCATACTACATTACATGGAATCAATAATATGATTGAATAGTAAAAAATCATTCATTAATTACTTTTCATTGTGAATTTGGGTAAATCCAGAGATTTTTTTTGCCAGGCTATATGATAGGGAACATAACGACGCAACATCTTAATATATGAATCATAATGTCTTATTTTTTCATAGAATTTTTTTTCCGACGTCTTTGTTCTGACGTAGTTTAAATTTAGAATTCGTTCTCACAGCAGTGCACTGAAGATGAAGACGCATTTTTTTTTGCTATTTCTTAAAACTGGCGTCACTACATAAAATGAGTCTGTATAAATAGCAACACATGGAGTGCGCAGTAGACAATAATGAGTGACATTTAATAAAATCACGCACTATTGTTACCAGCTTTATTATTGGTATGCCGTCATTGGATATCTATTATTGGTTTTTATGAAAGTTACTATTGCGCCAACCACAAAAGAGCAGTTCTAAAATATATTGCTGGAGCATTTCTAAGAATCTGACGAACACTCATCATTCATCAAGTAGTCAAAACTCAACACCATTCAAATCACATATATCATCAAATCATCATCATTGTCATGAATTCCTTTCTACTCATGATAGATGATGACCTCTAGAAAAAGTCTAATGATGTCATGATGGCGAATGTACTGTAGTATAAACTCAAGCTGGGTTTGACGACTTTTACTGTTTATATCATGGCCATATTATGATTATCATTTTTTTATTGCTATCAAATCACTTGTAAAAAAAATGTAAATAAAATGGGGAAATTTGACACTTAAGACGAAAAGTACCTGGAAGTATGTGTGCTATATGGTTTACCATGTTTTGAGAGATTTTTTATACATTTCCGATTAAAACGGATGAGTAACTTTTTTTTCTTATAATAAAATTCATGTCATAATATTATTATTATTTCTTTTAGAATAGCTTTTGTAATTATAATTAAAGTATAAGAGGTAGACAGAGATACTGCTCGTCTTCAGAAAGAATTTAAAAAAAATACATATAAGCCTTTATTTGACTCAATTTTTTTAACAAGATTTTGCAATAAATCAATGTAGGAAGCTATCAAAATCAAAAGAGGCTTACTTACTATTATTATTGCGTAGGTATTGTACGTATGATTTTTGTGATGTAATAACATCTTTAATTGAAATTCAAATGCAAATAAAATTTTGGTTATTGCCAATTTGCTACCTAGGATTGTTGTGAGTCTAATTGTAATAGCAAACTGACTGACTGACTTCATGTTTGTATGTATGAATATAACACATAGTCTACATATTATTTGCTTTAATCTAAAGTAAACTGAAATCAACTAAAATCAAATAAAAAACAGATCAAACAAAAATAATTGTAATGCGAAAAGGTTTGTGAGGCGGCGAAATCTGATCTGACTATGTAACTAGAATTTATTTTTCTTTTGTGGTCCTTTATAATTTATTGACGCCAACAAGTCGATTTGTTCAACAATCATCATCATCATCATCATCCTATCATACCATCCCAGAGATCCCCACAGCAACACATACATACAGGGTTATTTATTGTGACCTCGTCGTCGTCGTCGTCGTCGTTGTACCGTCGTCACTGCTCGCTACCAATACCCAATCGTTATCAATGAAATTCACAATTCTCTGCATTGACACTTTGCTTACATATGTACCAAAATATTTGATCAATCAAAAAAAAATATGCATATTTTCATCGCAATATTGCGAGATTTATTTTGAATGAACACATCATTGAATATTGTACTACATGCTCAATCATGTAGAGATATAGTAAATTGAAATACAATTGTAACCATTGTACAAAAGGCCAATTGCAATTAGGCATCTACATCTTTACAAATTTATGTCTATTCATTTACCAACATGAAATCAAAACAATCAGTCCAATTAATATAACAAAACAAATGAATTTGTAATAACTCTCGGGAGAATTTATGTATATTTAAGAAATGTATGCATAAAATTATGTACCTTGTGAGGCTATTGTACTTTTAACTTTAACTCTAGTCGACGCACCATCATCATCATCATCAGAGAGTGGCGACACAGCGGTTAAAAAAATATATCATTATCGTGTTTTATCATTGCTAAGTGCACAGTAATGATAATGTATGCAAATTTTTTTATCGTGCATACAACTAGTAATACACATCTCCGAGAGTCTCCTCCTGTGCGCTGCTTTACTACTGTGAAAAATCGTTGCAAAAATTGGATCAAGATCTTCCGGTTTTATATATTAAATATATCTATATATACTATTCCATTGTTGCCGGGGTTGTCGTTACTTTTAGTTTCCACTTTATTTATTATTGCTACCAAAAATGCTCAACTTCCGGCCTCTTACGGTGAATAATTTACAGCACAGCACAAGGATATATAGTATTTGTTTTGCAGGAGTCGTCAAGTCAAAAAAATATATATAATGTTTGTTGTTGTTTAGCATATCATCATCATATCATCACACATTGCACTCAAGTCACCACCACCACCCGAAGAAAAATGTGTCTGGCTGGCTTGTAAAATATATATGTGTACACCTTTTTTTTAGCCCAACATAAAAAAAGACTGCCTTAATAATATTGTGTGCCTCCTCTGCTCCACCACCACCGCACCAGCACCAGTAAAATGTTAAAAGTCTATAATATGTGGTTGTCATAAAATGTAAATTTGACAGGTGTATTTTTACATTCATCACAATCATCTTGATATGATGAACAAACAGAACAGTAAACATGAGCATACTACTCGGAGGTTGCATGCTATCATGCCAATATCGAAAATAAAATCGATCAATCAACAATAAATTTAAATGGATCCACCTAATTCTAGGTCATTGTTCACCCATACAACAATGAAGCTGCTCTCGGTATTTTATTTTTTTGTGTTAGTGTTATTATTATTATTATTTATGCGTGTGATGTGGATGTCGAGAAATTGCACTGTTGGAGTAGTAGCAGGCATGGTGATGATGATGATGATAAGAATAATAATAATAAGCAAACAAAAAAACCCAAGAAGGAAGACTTTAAGAAGATGATGATGAGAGATTGAGATGCAATTCAGGAGGTAATTCGCCATGTTTTCATCTCTTCTGATGTAGAGCTGACGTGCAGGAAAAAAAGTATCCCTTTTTACATTTAATTGCAGACAGGTACTTAGTGCTCACGCCTTTTTCCTTGCTAATAATAATATTTATGGCAATAGAATTTTTTTCTGGTATAGATAAAAAAAAAGTTCCCGTCTAGTACCTTTTTTTGTACATTTTTTTTCATGATTATTAGTGATGGAATTCGGAACAGGGCTTATGAAATTCCTTGAGGAGGAAGCATACTATTTTGTCTACATCCTTGCGACGCAGACTGCAGGATTCCTTATTTCGTCGTAATTCCAGTATAACTTTTAAGATACCTGTCCTTGTCTTGACTCAATAAATTCGACTAGATTACAAAAAAAAATAAGTCGCACTACGTTGTACGTGCAAACATAAATACGTAAGCAAGTGCTTTTACGTAAACAAATTACCCAGTAAACATTTATTTTAGTATTAATTTTTTTTAAATGTCACATGTTCTTATTACTGTATCTCCGTCGACTCTAAACAAGTTTACAAAATACCTATTTTACAATATCTAGGTACATAGCTAAATAAACCAATACAATGATATGCAAAGGTGTAGTATTACCTATAGCCTATTGTAAGCATGTAGCCAAGGACACCTGATAGTTAAAAGTTTCACCGTTCATTCATAAAAATACGACATGAAAAACGTGTGACGTGACGTGTGGAATACATAATTTGCGCACTATTTCATAACATAATACAAACAAAAAAATCCACTCCGAAAAATTGTTCCTTTTAAAGCACTCTCTTCTCTACACACACACACACAAAAAAATCAAGTCTGTCTCTAAGGAAAACTGATAATAAATTGACAAAAAATTGCGAAAAGGCTTTACAATTAAGAATTGTTTTTGATTTACATATAATTTATATGCTAGCATCTCTCAACAAGTATTTTTTTTATTGCTGTCGTCGTTCCCTCCTCACTCACTCATTTACAAGTTTTAGTTCATGTTAAAGAGTAGGTATAACTTTTTTTCAAAGATCATTGATCAAAATGTTCGTGGTGGTGGTGGTGGTGGCGGCGATTCCCTGAAAACTGACCATTATTGGGCATATTTCTGCATGATTTGATTACATTTTATTACATTTTTTTTTGTCTGTCTACGAAGAGATACATAGTAATAATATGCATACCTATTTGTAATTTTTTTAGGTAGGTATATATATATACCAAAAAGGGTTACAAATGTGCCAAGTTTAATGTCTGTGATTGATATACATACATACAGAGCTGCTACACCAACAAATAATACAGTGGTAAAATAAGTACGTTTACAGAATACAAACTAGATACCTTACACATTAATATATACATGTGTACCAAAACGCAGCAACAATCTTTTTTTTTTTGCAACCCTCATTGTTGGTGTGGCGTATGTATCTCTAGTCTAGTGAAACGTAAAAAGTCCTTGAAATAAATATTTACAAGCCTGCGAGGATCATGATCATGAGCATCAATACTCAATTCGACATTTATCGACAAAGCGTCGTCAGTGAGAATAAAATGACATCGTGTAGTAGTAATATAATAATACAAACACAAAAAGTAACAATAAAATGTGTGCACAAACACACACACTCACTTACTCACTCCCAATCGAATCTCACAAATATTTAAATGTGTATAATTCAATTGCACACGAAAATGTGAAATGGGCTGATTTTTTTTTGTTAGACAGGCACCAGAGAAGAAACAAGTTTAAAACCTTAGCAACCTCTCCACAGGCTTCTGATTTTGCTATCTTTCAACTGCATAAAAAAAAAATTAAACTTGGAATATATTTTTTTATTAGTCAATCCACCTGTCTTATCATTTACTTGAAATGCATTTTGCATTTCAAATTCAAAACTTTAAAAAAAATATATTCAATTTCCAGTAAAAGCTCAGCATCCAGTCAGGAGAGAGGAATGACAAGTGTAATATATCTGTTGACACTTTCTGCGAAAGTAATGCAATTCTTAAGACTTTTAAACAACATCAAGTTGTTTTGTGACTGGGAAGAAGCTCTTAAGCTAGAAACAAGTACAAATTTAAAAGGTGACCTTTAAACTGGTACACAAGGTGATGGTCATGCTAACCAGGTAGGTTACCATGTTATACGTGGCATCATATTTTCAATGTTTTAAAAGTAACATGCAGACAATGTCCACACCTTTTAGTTGATATATCATATCATCAACATCAATTCATTCACAATTCATCACAACAACTTGTAGCATTTAAATCAATTCAAGGAACGACAGAAAAAAAAGTATCACGCTTATCTAATCTCGTTTAAGACATTTCTTTGTTTTCAATTATTATTATTATTATTATTATGTAAGTACATAGTGTGATGGTATGGGGATGCACCTTTTTTAGCTACTAGTAGTCATCATGTTGCATAGCAACAACTCTAATAGAATAATAATTAAACTGTCAAGTTATAAATGTATGTATGTATATTATTTTATATAATAATTTTGTGATATGTTGCTTCTCCTTCCTCCTCTAGTGTAAAAAAAGTATGCTTATGCTCAGTTTTGGTTTGATACACTTGTTGCGAGCTCACTCGTAAAACTCATCTTTGAAAATAAACAAAAAATTAATGTAAACAGTTAACAATTCCTTGAAAAGTTCTTTTATAAAATGTTGCCAAGCATGGTTGGTCTTCTGCCCTATAACTCGTAACTGGCTACATAATAGATTTTCCTCTGCAAGTTGAAAGAAAGTTGCACAAAGCTCTATAGTAGCTCCTCACGTTTACATGTAAATTTATTTACCAAGTTTTGGGAGGTGGATTGCAAGGAAATGAATTCTGGGAACTTGTGGTGCTACTTAACATCCGTGATACTATAAAAAATGATTGCGGGTATTGAAATGAGGAACTACTATAAATCAAGTATCGGTGAAGGTGCACACGAACGAACAAGCACTCAAGCCGTTCCTAATGTGAAACTGTATTTACGGGAGGGATGAATTTTTTTCTCTGAACAGTTCCATGCCAAATACCAATTGGCGCAGTCCAACAGTATTTTTTAATAAGTCAAAACCGGTAAAAACTACAATCAGTCTGGCTTGACATTACTCTGATATTTCATAGCTACACGGTGCAAACCGTGTATTGACTTTTTTATGAAGTAAATCATTAGTTGCAATTTATTTCATTGGTCGTGTATATTTTTTTTTAAAGATGAGTAATCAATAGGGAATCAGTTCTCACGGAAAAAATTTATAGGTGTCGGCAAATTATTTAATGTGTAAAGCAGATTGCTTCAAAATATTTAGATTTTTGTTGCCGTCATGCTGCCTGTGTTAACAAGCATTCATTTTTTTCCCTGAGTAATGTGCGTCATACGAGACCGCAAACACTCGAGAATAAAAACAGAGATTTTTTTTTAGAAATAAGAATAAAAATCTCAAATCATGCCTCAAATGAACAAGTAGGGTAGGTTATGATTGCATTCCAGTGATTCAAACATGTTTCCTCTTGGAACACCTTGAATCCTGATGTATTAAAGAAACGTCATAAATAGGTACAAAACCTTCTCGGTTCTTTTCTAAAACATCAAATAATATCGAATCATCATCATCAATAATCATCATACAAGTTCTTGAGAGAAAAAAAATATGCCCAGGTTTTGCAGAAATTGAAACTTTTTTTAAAAGTCCATGATAAAACATAGATTAATAGCTACCATATATATATTATTAGTAGTCATGTCATATAATATACACTATATGATGATAATATATACTATATAGTTTGAATGGAAAAATACATAGAAATTCCAATTTAAAAAAGAATTATTATCCATGCACTTTATATTGGTCACGATTTAAATGTATACACTCACGTTATTAGCGATAACCCTCTCTTCTTGCGTAAGTTATTTGATTCGCTCAGAGAAAGAGTGAGTAAACCATGCATCTGTACATAATATTATTATTATGTCATTTTTAAAACATTTTATTTTATCCACCGCCGCTGCTGCCACCAATAATACAATGACATCCATTATTACTACTATTGCATGTACACACGACACAACACGCTTTTAATGGATTATTCTGTCACTATGATTATATCCTTCTGTGCCATGCATGTCATTCATTACAACAATACTGTATAGCCAGTGGTCATTGTTAGCCAGCAGCAGAGGAAAAGCCGACTTTTATATTTTGTGACAGGCTGGGTGACTCATCATCATCATCATCATCCTAATCTCTCTTGCGCTCTGCTGTAGTTTTACGAATCATCTGCTAGTGTACATTTCACACACAAAAGATGTATTTTTAATAAAAACATTTTAAAAATTTTCATTAATGGGCATATGGATGATGTGGCGATGATCATGCTAATACTCATATGCATCATCATCATCTGTAATTTACTACGTGTCATCAGTAGTAGTCTGATCATATCATGTTGGAATGAATGATGACATGGCGAAAAAGGTGTATTAATTAATGAACAGTAGCAAAAATGGATGAGTAGATGCATTCCATAGATCATATTACAATTATTTTAAAACTATTTATTACTTCACTCCGTTCTTTTCTCTTATCAATGAACAACCAATGCAATCCAACAAACTAAACAAATGAATGAAGCCAAAATAATAGTAATAATAATAATAAGCTAGTTTTAAAATTTTAAATAATATTTTGATAAACAACACAACATGAAATTACATGGCGTATTTACAGTTTATTTTTGCAATCTTTTCATTGTGAGGCTGAGGAAAAAAAATATATATATAGGTAACCATAATATACTATTTAGGAGGAAGAGAAAAGAGATATTGAATGAATGACATATGCATTACATTATTGCATGTTGTAAAATAAGCTTCATCGAATTTTATTTTACAGGATAAAATGAAAAAGTACAACCGTCGCCACAACTAGAAACAGCACAACATGGTCAAATCAAAACAAAAACATCCACATCAAAATATTTACAAGGTGTAGTGGTACTTGCAAGCAAGCTTCACTAGCATCCGAACATTATAATAATAGGTACTTAAATCTACCCAACTTGATAAAAAATATTTCCGATTTGATGAGGAGCATTCTTTCTACCTGGCATAGCAACAAAGTGTATTTAATAGCTGCAGATTAGCAGCGGACCACTTTAAAACTGTATTTTGTCATTAAATAGTCAAACAAAAAAAACTCTGATCTGCTGATCTGAATGATGAGTTGACTTACCTACTTTAAGAGAGAGCTCATCGTACATGTTTGGCTTGTGTTTGTGTGTGTCGTTGTACCAGAAATGGTAGCAAAAAAAGTGTGGTGTAACATATTTAACTTATCTTGAGTGTAAATCAAATCAGTGTATGTGCGTAGTATATTCACGTTACAAAAAATATTTATTTCTGGATTGGGTTGAATGTTATAATAATAAAAGGTGTAATCAGTGTTTTATCTGTAGCAATACAAGTGCAATAACAACAATAACAATATCACCAACACTTATTAAAAAAATAATAATGAAACCATTTGAATCGAATGTATGAAAAAGGCATTTCCTAGGATGTGTATGTTCAAATGTTATTGTTTGTTGTTATTATCATTGCTGGTTTAGTGGTGGAGCCTCTGCTCCTGTCAAAGAGAATTGCATACATTAAGGTTTGTGCTCTAAAATAGGCACTTATTATTATTATTATCATTATAAAGCCAAAAGCTAACTCCAAAAAAGTCAAAACATACGTACCATCTCCATCACCACCGCACTGCGTACTATTAGTATTATTGATGTACGTACATGAGCAGAAAGTTTGGACTTTTTTGACTGAAGGCAAATTACAGTACTTTTTTTTATTGTTCAGTACAAGTACAGTATGTATGATGTACAATCAATACTGAATTATGCCCAATATACCTAGTTTGCTTTTTGTTAGATATCAGAATTAAGATGAGATTGTCTAATATATCATCATCTTCAACATCATGTAGGTGGCTTTTGCTTTTGTTGGCTCTCCGATGAACTCTCTCGACTGTGCTGTGATTCTGGGGCAACGTGACACACTACAAAAAAAAGAGACTGCTGGAATCTGGATGTACAGCAGATCAAGTTTGATGATATGATTATTACCGAGACGAACCAAAATGAAGTCCACTTCAACTTACATATTACCACTTTCCATAACAATTGGATATGGTTGTTTGTTGACACATGAAACAGGAATCACGGATCATTCTATAAAGTATGAAGTCAAGTGTGTATTATGTTTTTTTTTGTTGTAGCTCACAGCTCTATTCATAATTTGCTCAAGTGAGACTAACTTTTGTTTCTCTACTAAACTTGAAATCTGCATTACATATTATAAAAAATGTGAGTCCAACCAAAATGACTACGCTAAAATAACGTGTACATTAATTAAACTGTTATAGTTGGTCGTGTGGGAATGGAAATAGTAACATAATATTTTGCAACCCAAGCAGCTATATTATTGCATACAATTCAATTTTACATGCATGCATTGTTATGCCTCCTCTTCATTTTTACCCCTCTCACCATCATCACCACTTTCACATGAAAGCTCAAGCAAACGCTATGTATTTCTTGTTGTATTTACATAGTCAGGTAACTTGACTCAGGTTTGCCAGATGCAATGCAAACTGAAAAGAGGATTTTTTTTCATTCATGATGGAAATGGAGACCATAAAATTTACAATTATTACTTGGTTCCTTGTCGTCGTAACCTTGAACCTGCTGTCAATGCATTGCAGCACATCTTGCGTTTTTTGAGGATTACCAATTCTACAAAAGATCCATAGAAAATTCATTGAGGATTATCCACACAGGCACATACAGGTGGTTTCTGGTTCCTCCTCCTCCTCCTTGACCTTCCTCAGTGTATCATGTATATTTTAATGTAAATGTGCAGAGTATACCTGCATTACAAATCAAAGTAGCAGCAGCAGCACAACTTGTTTTTTAAAATCATCTCTGTTAAACCTTCTTGGAAATCCAATACACTTCTGGTACTGCTGACCCTATCTTTTTGGGTGACATTCATTTGTTAAACAGACCCTGGGAAAAAATATCCACTATTCTGTTCCGGAGAAGAATTGTATTGTGCGAATGAGGAATACATAATGAATGAGTTTTTCTTGGAAGTCTAACTTAGCCAGGGTAACTTGACACCGTTAGCTTTAATTAGTCAACTCATTTACATTAAAAGGCACAATCATTTTAAGCAATAATAATAATAATAATTTTGAAGGATTTTCCAAGTGAATCTGCTCACTAATTGTTGTGGTATATTGGTAAGAAGAAGGGTAAACTCACAATGTGATGGTGATGGATGGCTTGTCAAACCAAGTTTTGTTATTGACGACAACAACGACGACGACGACTTTGTTGTGTGACGCACCATTAAAATCTGCAATCAGCAGAAATAGGAACCAAATAGAACGGAGCCAAAAGGATGCATTTTTATTGTAATTATTGTTACTGCTTTAAAATAGACATACATTGTCGCTGTTCTTGTAACAAAGCAGACAAGACAGGGTCTTGCTAAAAAAGAGAGCTTTACTGACACTCAAACACATACACACACACACACACACATGCCACCTATACAGTCATAAAAAATATCCCTTAGTCAACAGCATTTTCTAGAGTTCTCCTCGAGACTAAAAGAATGTACCTAATACATGACATACCATGCCTAATATATTATATTGCAACCACTAACAACACCAATATATAGGTAATAGCTATATAACGACATAATATATACATTTAAAAATACAAGTGTCAACCTTATGTCCGTGTTGTGTCCTGTAGTCAACATAAGTGGATAGATAATAGAAAGCAAATATTTATATAACTATTATTGCTGCTGCTGATTGTTTAACGAATGATTCAGCAACAGCAGCCAAAACCAAAACACACAAACACAGTGACAGCGATGCACTTTTTTTTAATAGAGTGACAGTGATGCATAGGTATATACATACTTTGTAGTTTGTTGCTGTTATGCAAACAAACTGACTTCTTAGAAGAAAACAATATTACCAATTCAGTCATTTGAGGCGGCAGTGGTACCATCACCATTATTATTATTATTATCATCATCAAAACTGCATACTCATTATATTATATTTGCTATGCAACTTGTTGCAATGTAATTCGAAATTACAATTACATGATTTACAATAGGGGAAAAGTAACAAAAGGAGCTTTGGCTATAAAGAAATACATTATATGTATTTTCATCATTCTTATTATTATTATTATTATTATTATTGTATTTAAAATATGCTTTCAAGTAGTTTCTCTCTGAGTCTTCCAATGTCTTGAGTAGTAGCACTCATCATCAGGTAGCAGATAACAGTATTTAAGTAATGTAAACAAAAAAATATATAAATATCTTTTGAAACCGCTGACAAATAAAATGGACCATCATATAACATGACGTCAGTTATGAGAGGACGACGACGACGACGGCATCTTGACAATCATACTCAGCCAGTAAATAAAACGTGTGAGCAATTCAAGTCGACAGGACATTCATTCATAAAACAAATGCCCATTTAAAAATAAGATGAAGGTGGTTTAAGTATAGAAGTGTGTATACCAATTATATTTATTTTTATATGGTCACTGATGTTTATTTCTCTCAAGAAACAATTTTGTTGCCTATACTACCACCAGTCGCCAGCACAAAGAGTAAATAAACTGATAATCATTGGTTATTTGACATTTTTTTCTAAAATAAAATTGAGAGGTGTTCCCCTTTTTTTTTCAAAATTTTTGTTTCGTTTTCATTTACGGATGTCATGTGTGGTGTATGTGTGTGTGTGTGTGTGTGTGTGTGCGTACTCTTAATGAGCAAAGCGCATAATAACACTACCACCTTTACATATAATGGCTAGTCTGACTTTACTTCTTGTTGTAATTATTATTCTTGCATGCTCCTCACAGGTAACAACGCAGAGGATCAAAAAGTAGATACATGCATAAAAAAGACAAACACACACAATTGCTGTTGCGTTGTTTTTGTTGGTATGTCAAATTATCTTCACCACATCGCAAGATCGCCATGGCGTCGTCATTCATAAAAACTGGCGAGATCTTTGACTGCTACTGCTTTTGCCTGTGAAATGTGATTTGACTGCTGCAAGTATGTATGTAACAGCACAGCCAGTAGTAGTAATAGTAGTAGTAACAGTAGCCCTAATCCCCTTTCAGACAGCCGGTTTCTTTGTTTATATACGACAAGACGATGCGGATGCAATTTATTTCATCAGCAGCATCAGAATAGAGTTATTTGATCTTTTACTACTATAATATACACATAATACAAAACAGAACAATGGTCATCAGCATCATCATCATCATCATCCCAAATATTTTATTCTGATTGGGAATTACATACATACATCACATGCATGCATGCATGCGCGCATACATCAATATCGCATTAAGGTAGCTTGATGTAAGCTTGCTGTTAAGACAAAGAAATATAATATATCTATGCGTGCGAGCTGGTATTGCTCTCTATGAACGTATCAATAAATTCTCCCTTGAGGAGTTACCAATATACCTATATAACTGTTTGTGTGTAAGGTAACAACACGAACGAAGAAACGATCACATGAGTGTTCCTCAATTCAAACAATCAAACGACATTATTTCAACAAAATCAATAGTCATAGTAGTAATAAGAATAAGAATAAATTCCGATTTGATTCTTGACTTGTTACGCATTTCTATTTTTTCTTAGTTTAGTGTTTTAAAACAAATGTAGATAAAAAAAACATTTTTGGAATGTGAACAACCTTGCGGCTAAAAACTGTTCAGAGGCAGTTAAGACGGCTTTTATATTGTTTAAAAAAAGCTGTAAAGAAAACTGGCTATCAATCTGTATGATTGGGTGAATGGATTGAGTTGGGAGATTTTTTCGACATTTTTATGCGGAACTTTCCTCTTTCCTCTCCCTCTCTCTTTAAAATCCGAGCAGCATAGTGTATTATTATCAATAATGGTATTAAAGGAAGAAACACACGTAATTCATTTACATGTATGCAAAACGAACTAAAAATCAGCCATGACGATTTTTTTTAAATTGGTGCCGTCATTGTGTTTCATTTAAAAAAAATTAAAAAAAATAAAAAATGTGGTGCTTCTAGCAAACTTTGTGTATTTTCTTTCTTTTTTTAAATAAAAAAGTAAAAGAATACCTGAAATAAAGCTTCCATTTTGAAGAAACCATTTTAAATACAATACATACATGATATAAACATAATATAAAGTTCATCATCTCGTCGCATCATATTTAGGTACATACCTATCATAATTTGAATTCTTCTGCCCAAATTACTTGTCTTGATTTTTTTTTTAAATCCTCTTTGTCGACTCAATATTCTTCTTCAGACTTCAGATCAACAAGCATTTTTTTTTGCTTAAAAAAACTCACATACACTTTCACGGCATCACCTTCGTTCTTTTAAAAGAATTGGCATGTTGCAGATAAAATGTAAATCTTTATATGCAGATTGCATGCAAGCGCACTTTTTTTTATCACAATCTTGCATCAAACAACAATTAGCAATAAATCACCATTCCAACAACAAGAATTATTATTGCACTGATATTTTTTTTGTAGCTGCTTTGATGTTGAACTAGAAAGCTTGATCACTTATGAGACAATAAAAATCAAGGAGACTTGCACAACAATTTGAGAGAAAAAAAAGTCTGAGTTAAAACACTTTTACATTTTACAATCAAATCCACCAACTTTTTACTGTCGCCAAAAAATTACATATATCTTCTTCACTTCACTTGTCCGTGCGTTTGCTATATAGAGCTCCAATACCGCTGCAATCTTTTATATGTTCCACTTTTCTTATTTTCCACGTCAATATACTCTTGTTTTTTGAAAAAAAATTAATCCAATGACTAATACTAACAATAATAATTCATAAAAACCTACGCATTATGCATACCTCATACAAAACGTAAGCATGTCAGCAGCAATAAAAGTAATGATAATAGAATAGTAATAAAAAAAATGGTTTCAGTTCAGACTAATAAATTTATGTGTATACAATTTTTGTTGATGCTTCAGAAAAATGAAATACACTAACTTCATGGGTGCATGTAAAAATAAAGTTATCACCAGATCTCTTCTCTACCATCACCAAAAACACCATGTTATGAATGACTGTTATTATTACAACTGTTGTGATTATTGATGATGCTGCTTCTCTACTTCTCTCTCTTTAGTCCTTTTTTACTTGTTTTGTTCCTTTTTACCTTTTGTTGTTTGTGTTTTGCTGTGCGCAACAATAGTCAATAATAGTAGTAGTAGTAGATGAGGAGATGAGATGCGCTCCGACCTGATGCGACTGTATGACTGCACTTATCCTTTTGCAAGTGCACTGAATTAAAGGAGCTTGGCAAATAGCTAGTGAGCCGAGGAAGCAAAAGCAACGTTTTTTGTGGTGTTGTTGGTACTGGTATCCATCTATATCTCTCATCATCATCATCATCATCATCAGTGAATATTGTTGGATCACACACACACACACACACAACAATGCATACATGTTTGTAAGATGAATGATGATTATCTTTGCCTCGCCATGGCAATATATATTATAATATATACGTATGTATATTATTATATGTGCGTTTTTTGGTGTAATGTATAAAAGTTCATGCAAACTTATATACAAAACATGTAAGTAAAATCTGAAAAGTCCCATGAGAAGCACTGCTGATGCTGCTGCTACGACTGATGATGATTACGAATTTAGTATGAGCTGCGAAATTATTGCTGCTTTGATGTGTATTGTAAATGTTTTTTTTGTGTATGAAAAGCGCAACTACCTGTTCCTGGCCTGTCCTGGCTTATTGGGCTCCTCATCTCCACCTCACTTAAATTCTCTCTTCTCACTCAAGTCCACTATTAAACCAAACCATCATCACTCTCAAATCAACCTTCGTCAAAAAAAAATAAATCGCAACAACATCCATCCATTCAACTATATAAACTATGAAACTACTAAACTAAATCTTAAAAAATACATAATAATATTAGTGCATTGCTTTTCATATACATATATATTTACATATATGTTTTAGGAGCATTTTCTGCATCTCTCACATTTCATGATAAATATTCTGCTGCTGCTGATTGTACAAAATAGTACACACTACAGAATACACATAAGTATAACATCAACCTGGCGCTTTCGGAGAATGAAAAGATTATTATTAGTACTATTACTAAATCCAGCGTTTTAAGTGTGTGTATGGATCATTGTTTCAATGGAAACACTCGTCAAAATTTTTCGTAGTCTACGGCCGACAATACACAATAATGATGTTGCTCGATAAATACATAATATGTAATATGTATAGTGCAATGCAATAATGTTTGTAGGTTATTAAGTTAATTCAAAGTGAGTAGTAGCATTGCAAGACTTGAGTTTTGTGTGTGAAATGTATACATGGACCAATACCATGGGAATTTTCGTCAATAATAATGCGTGCATTGTAGACTATCGTATAGCTTGTCGTCGTCGTCGTATTGTTTTACAGCAAGCCACTAACAAAACAGTGTAATAGAATAGATTGAAATTTGAGTAGCAGCATGAGTTGTTGTTCCAATATAAGGGATTTTAATGAAGGAGCCCTCATTATTATTATTATCATCATCAAATCATCATATAGTAGACAAAGTTGCTCTCTTCACTATAGCTCAGTAGCTCTTTAACTCTAACAGGAGTGCAATGGAACAAACACTAGCAATCCACATGATTTACATTTAATTTGTCTACGAATGCCTCTGTCCAACCTGTTGAATGGCCACTACATATCTGTACTACTACAAACTGTGAGGATTTTGTACACTGACGACGAGTTAATGTTGAATGTGCGTATGTAGTTTTTTTTTTTGGCTTGGTTTGTTTGAAGCAGGCCTTAAATAACATAATATCATGAGATATTAGACTTGTATTTATTATGAGATCTCTGATGCTGATTGATGAAAATTTACACATATACCACATTTACTCTTCTTCCAAATTTGATGTTGCAAAATTGCGACACACACACACAAACACACAAAGACTCATTATCAGTCCATTCATGGTAAATGTTGTTAATGAATTGTTGTATTAAGTACTTGACTAATTAGCAGCTGAATTGTCAAACTATAACAGAGAGGCTTCATAAATTACAATCTTTTGGTTGAACTGCATTTAAATTTTATTCAGATTCAGACAGTTTTTGTTCAAATATGTAAATGTAGAAATGAGCATTATAACTTGAGTATGTATGGTTGGCGAGTAATGGGTTCCAACTCCTCTTATTATAATAATGATGGGTTCACTTGAAAAAAAAAAGGTTTACAACTTCGGAACAGTTAAAATAAATAGGGGAAAAAGTGTGACTAAACATTAGACGTAATGTTATACATGTAGGTATGTTGGTATGCAACGACTATCGACAACGACATCCATTACACTACTGCAACACTTATGACTTGTTATATAATTTTTGCAAGTGAGTAAAAATCAGAAGCAAACCCCATGGCCACATGTCATTGGATTTTCCCTCGGCAACACATTATTTGGATGTATGAAATTTTTGATGGCTCATTTTGACATTGTAACATTTAACAATTTCTTTTGTGATGATGTGAAAGTATGAAAGTGTTATACAAATATGCACGAAGAAGTAGCAGTAAAACCGATGATGATGAGATAGGAAATGGAACAAGACAGTTTAATAGATTTAATAATAATATCTTCTTTCTTTGAAATGCCATATTAATAGCAGACAGACATAATATGTGGGCATACTATATTTTCCACGGCCCAGTAGTGGTGTCTACTTGCTACCTATTCAGTATTCATTTGTTGTCTCATCTACCTCTTCATTTTATACAAGGTGGCTAGCATGTTTTTTTTAGTTGAGTGCAGTAGGACATTATCATATCGTTGTCGTCATTATAATTACCATAAGAATGTCAATATTGCTGAGGTTTCAGTAGTGGCGCGGTGACTCATTTTTTACGGCATACATAAATGGACAATGCAATGACCGAACGTAACTTGATACGCAGTCATATTCATATGAACATACGCATCCCTAAAATAACTCTCTTCTCTCTCTGATGTTGAATAGAAAATGAGCAATCCCATTCAACTCTTCATCTGAAAAATTGCCGAGTCTGAGAATGATGATGAGTATGACGGTGACATCAGAACCAACATCCAACCACAGAAAGAAATATGTAGATAAAAAAACCATGTTCTGCATGGTATAGTTTCGCAAAAGCAAGGATGACCATGACCATACTTAAGCTCGACTTACTGGCTGTGGAAATTGCCTGATGCGGTGAGGATTTTGTTTTGACCAGACAAAGCAATTTAGGCTTTTGTCTGTTGCTACCAAGCCCAAATTAAAATCAGCAACTCTGTCACACAAATTATGTGTGTGTGAATCAATGCTTATATAGCCAGACATTTAAAGAGTACCACACTTGCTTTAAACGAGATTCTTTAACCAGCGTACAGTGCAAATAAAACAATGGTAATTTAATTTCTCCTTTTGGAACTCTATTTTCATCCCATTTTTTACCTGTGAAAGTAAAAGTCAAGCTACGACAATGAAAGCCATGAGCATGTGTGGCTCCTACGTTTTTGTGGCGCCCATGAACAAAATTGTCCAATTGCCAGAAGATTTAGAGTTTGAGTTGTCGTAATTTATATTTTGCTTAAAAACGCAGTGTGAAATAAGATTTAAAAAAAATTGACTAAAGAATTCCGTTCATTGCTGTTCAATTTATTTGCAAAACACTACATGTTCTCGTACAAACATTGAGTGTAGTACAAAACAAAAAAATGTATTATTATTTATTACACGGAGGGTTCATTTGAGATGCTTGGGACAGCGAAATCCCTTTGCCAACTTGACCACCCGCATGCTCATCCTAGGAAATCCGTGACATCTGGCATGTACCCAGTAGTTGCACCTTTTCCCTGCTTGCTTGACCTGGCATCCCAACCACACAGGATTTGTTTCGCTTTTGAACGCATCAGCGAAAGGACAGGTTCCATTGAGACATGGGTTGATCGGAGGGAGCACCGACGGAGAGTGAACATCTTGGGAAGAAGAGCACGAGTGCACCACTTCCATGCTGCTATCTGCACTAGCTGACGTGGCAGATTGAGCAGCTTTTCCAACCTCTCGGTTGTTTATCGTTACCTTAATATCATCCTTACTGCTGCTGATTCTTGACGACGATTTCATTCCTGAGCAAATCTGTCCCAAAAAGCGAAAACGATTACAACATATTATCGCCTATATTTCGAGTGTATTAGTAAATATTATGATGTTCCACTTAATCAACTACCTTTACTCTGCGCAGTTTATTGTCTTTGGCCAGGGCTACCGCTGCGGGTTGTGAGCCTTGGCGTGGGGTTATCAACCCTGACACTCTTTCAACTATTGGGAGACCATCATGAGTGGAACCACCACCATGCTTAGGTGATTCTTTTTTGATCGGAGTCAAAGTGCCCTTGTTGTTAGAAGGTGTGCATTTATCTGCTGCCTTTTCGCAATTCATTTTTATTCAGATAACACTGACTTTCCCTGATTCTAGTACACCTTTTTATTTCTCCAACAGCAAGCCGTATGGTCAATAACGAACAAGTGATGAATATTTTTTCAAGTTACATGACAATAGGGATATGATGATGATATGAATGACGTTGAGAGAAAACATCCTTTACTTTTATTATCGCCACAATGGGCCATTGTGATTTTTAATCAATCGTCAACTTATGTACGCAAGAAGCATTATGATTAATTATTATTTTAATTAATCAATGGATCATTCATTTGTATGTTCTCATTTTTGAAGACATTTCGGAAGGAGGGAATATGTACGGCAAAGGGGACACACACTGTATATGCAAATCACTTTTTTCCAGATTAGACTCTAGTCTGGGAAAAAGTGTAGCAAAGTACCCCATCCCAACCAGGCTACGCTCTCTGTAGCCACCACGTATACACGCAACAAATAGTTTTTGTCATTTATCTGTACTCTTCATAAGTTAGGCACATTTATTACTCTTCACTTGACCTCATTCTGAAAACATATTAACCGATGCAATATCTGGCCTTTTGTTTTCTATTCTCTTATCATTCTCATCCACATCTTGTGTTTTTCCTTTTGATAGCGGGCATTATGCAACTAATATCAAGCAACCACCTCATCGTAATACTCGTGCAGCCAATCTGAGAAAAAAGAACAATATAATATGCAAGTGGAAACCAAGACGTAGACATTTTAAATTTAAATTATCATTCGTTTACATCCACCCAAGAACACTTCACCAATAAGTTCACCGACTCAAGCGCTGACATTCCATTAATTTGTATGACCACAAATACTGGAATTTAACTGGAAGGAATGTACGTACATATGCACTGCAGACTGTATGTTCGACAATAACATTTCTTCTCATCTTAACTTCAGATTCTGAAGTACACATAAATAATTAGGGGGAAATCTGAACTCTTTACGGTGTCTGAAATTTTACAGGTTAGACATACATCTTCGAGGACCCCTGGTCTTCTGGAAATGCTTATAACTTACAAATACAGCAACTAGCATTTACAGAGTTGAATTATAGCAACATTACTATATCGAAATATAAAGAAGAAAAAATATGGTAGAACAGAACTATTTAAAGTCATGTGAACGGTTTGCCTTTAAATTTAACGAAAGCAATTAAAGTTTATTGCGTTAAAATCTTTAAAAAATACAAGTTTCTCCCAACAAAAGTTTTTGTTCCAGACAATAACAGGATTGATATTGATATATTTTAAGTTTCCACAGAGTCGGTGATTGATTAATAATGCAATTTTGTGGGAGACTACAGTGTTCTGCTTCAAATGAACATGATGTCAATAATATACCTATATGCATACTTTTTAACTGACTCGAGGAAGCAGACAGGAAGACTTTTTTCTTGAATTTTGTCATTAGTCATTTCACAATGTGCTGATAAAGGATCTAGGTGAAACGGGTCAAAGTCGCGAGAGACACGAACGAAAACAAACAAACGAAACCTTGAACGAAAACACCCGTACTTAATTCTTTTGAGACTTCCCTTTTCACGATTTATCCTTGGTGGATGAATTGTTAGAATGTGAACTGTGCAAGCAAACTGTACGTACTCACATATCATAAAAGATCCATAAAGTTGCACAGGTATTTATTTAGTAACAAGTAGCATTGACATTGACACTGAATTAATCTGAACTGAAGCTTAAACTGCGATACGATACTAGAAGTTGTAATTGTAATAAATTGTCATTATTATTATTATTAGCCTAATTTTATTAGGGATGCCTTCCGATAACACATTCAAGGCTCCTTTTTTAATTCTCCCTTCTTCTCCATCAAAGGTTTGTCTTTATCCAAAAGGGATTGCAGCTCCGATTGTCGTTTTGCCTCCATTTCCTCTTGCTAAATTACACAAAAATAATCATATAATCTAAAAAATTGTGTTTAAATTTAAGCAGCCACATGCCATTGAAGATATTAATTATGCGGAGCGAAACACTTCTGTGTGAACGATAATCAATAGTAAATATCTTACGATTTTTTTAATTTGTTCATCCAACCATTTTGTTTTTAGGTTAGCTAATTGTTCTTTTACGTTTTCACGCATTTTCAAGAATTGGTGTAGCATCTTCTCTTTTTATACTGTCTAGATGTTCTGCTTTTTTATCTATGCCAATAGTTTAGCCAAGCGATTCAGTAAAATAACTTTAAAACACAGAACGATAAAATGATGTCTGTTCTCTACAAATTATTACTTTTATTCAGGACTAGCAAATACGAAATACGTTTAATGAAAACGGCATTTGCAATTTATAGCTCCAAAAGAAAAGAAGACTAAAGGCACAATCAAAGAGACTTCTATAAGAAGTCACTTCTACTTGCGAGTATTCTTAATTATTCGCGAAGCAATAGTTATTGAGGTCGTTGGAAGCGTCTGTCCGTCCGGCCGTTAAAAAATTTCGTACGCTTTGAACTATGTATAACCCTGAAACTTATATCTGCTACTTATCACATCAGAATCCTGCAAGATGTTTTAAAAGCGGATAGGATTGGTTGCAAAAAAAGTGCAATTAAAAATGAATGAAATTGAGTAACACAAAATAATAGGGAAAACAGCTTCAACGCTTTATATTCAAGAGGGATTATTGAATGAAGGTCTATTTACAAATAAAACCTTCAACTTCTTCATTCCCTCTCATTTCCAATACACAGTACGGTATATATTGTATATGGAGGGGGAACAGCGCTTTCATCGCAATCATTTCATCGCCATCATTTAATCGCAATCATTTCATCGCGCAATTATTTCATCGCAATCATTTAATCGCGCAAATGAAGTGATGGCGATTAAGTATCCGGGATTCATATGGAGTATGGAGTTCACACTATGGACATTTATGACATGTATACAAATAGCATGGGGCGTCACTACTTTTCAGTGATTTGAAGGTTTTTGCGAGAATAGATAATGGAAGTATTACGTTAATTAAACTTAGGTCAGGTAAGGTCAATTGTTGTAAAGACAAAAAAAATCAAGAATTATACTGAAAAAGTGATTGTTGTTCATTTTTGTCATCATATAAATTGTTTTAATTAAGAAACTAATTTTGACCTAACCTGACATAACCCAACCTTATTATAACCATTATCAACAAAATGTTGAATATATGCACCTTTTAAGTGCATGCAGGTATCACTTAGCTGATTCACCTGCAAAAGTAGTGACGCTACCATAATAATAAAAGAAAAGAAAAGAACCCCGTCTTCTTTTCCTTGCACAAATGGCACAACATATACTCCAAGAAAAAGATATGATAATTTAAATATTTTTTTAAAATGGACAAGATCTTGGAAGGATGAATCGATGACTTTTTATTATGCATACATATGTAGGTATGATTAGGTAGTGTTGTATTGCTCGGCTTCTACACAATATGTACAATGTATGCTGGTTGCTACAATTTAAAAACTAATATGAAATAAACCTACGGAAAGCATTAATTATGAACTCTTTTAATTGATTTCTGCTATTCTTTAATACCATATATGATAATCCAACTAAAAAAGTTAATTATAATTAGTAGTTAAATGCACTTAACTAATTGTGATTTCAAAATAGACATCATATTTAGACATCATATTTGAAATCAGAATAAAATTGTAAGTAAAATAAATGGATATAGATAGAATTAAATTTAAAAAATTCAATCTAGTAGTTATAGAAGATAATGTACTTTCTTTTTTGTGGCAAGTAATTTTTTTTGCATATACTATACACCATTTTTATATTGATTTTATATTGAAGAAGTAATAGTCAACAATAAAGTTACGAGTAAAACGAATTTCACATTAGATTTATGCAGGGCTGGCAGTAATCCAGGATTACATTAATCCTAATCCAGGATTACGGATTGTAATCCGCAAT
>JAHZNC010006282.1:0-14578 GCA_027744095.1 Zhuqinia jingwanae
GATATTACTAACATTTTAACAATTTTGTTTAAAAAAGGACATTATTATTACAGACATCCGTACGATGTTAAGCATTAATTTTGCAGTGGTAATCTATTTACTATATGTATGCATGCATGTATGTACATATATGTCTTTGTATCCGTTCACGATATGCATGAATTATATTGATGACAAAATGTAACATAATATGTCAGCTTGCAAATTTTGTTGACTGGTTTATCCATACTGATTCCTTATTGTATGTAAATACTTATATTTTGTAATATTTGCGACGTTGACTGTTTAGCGTTTGAGCCTTTGTGATCGTTACTCTGTCAATTTTATCTTTAATCAATCACGTTACAATTGCCGTGTAGTTTTGTGTAAGAGGGTATTGAAGGTCAAGAAATAACAGTTTATTTTACATATTATAATTTGCATAACAATTCCCAAGCTTATTCCAGAGGTCAACAACTAACAATAGTAATAATAATTATATTATATTAAGTTTTATGATGATGATGATGATAGGTGATAGGAGAGCAGTAGATAGTTTTGTCAAAATTTGACCGCTCCTTCTTCAAGCCGCTTCTTTTGCAACGCTTCTATACCATTAGGAATGTCATATGAATTACAACTGTCCGATCTATCCCTTTCCTCTTTCACTCTTTTCTCCCCCTCTTCTTTTATTTGTTCCTCGAATTTGTCTGTCCGTAGTTCCTCTACGTAACAATTTACGACCCACAAACCATATAAATGGGCGATCATTGAAATAATGAAAGGCATTTGTGAAAACAGTGGTCTTCCCCCTATAAGGTACATGATTAAAATGATAGCTTTCAAAACGAATATCGCACATCGAATATGAAACCAGACGAGACACAAGCCGGGACTTTTCTGGGAAAAAATAAAACGGAAACAAGAAATATTTAATTTTTGTGATTCAAGTTATTACTTTTCAGACTTTCAAATTCATGATGATTAGCCGTTTCCTTTAACTTGTTTATATTAAATTTATTTAAAAAAAGAAAGATAAGTAACAGTAAAATACCTTGTACACCCCTACCAAGAGGAGAACGAATACTGCCAAATTCACCAGTGTGTAGAAAGCCACTAATGACAAGTTTATTACTTTATGATTTACAGCAAATTCTGAAATTTAATAGAAATTAATATTACATTTCCCCCGTCCATGCTTTTAGTCTTTGCACGAATTCATGTCGCATTAAAAAATATCGCATTCAAATTCGGATAATTGTCAGATTGAGATGAAGTCGGCAACACGAAATTCATGAAGAAAGTAATTTACCTTGTTTTCCAGCTGAATGATGTGACACTTGCTCTACAGGTGTCAGTTGCTCTACATTTGTATTATTGCTACTGGAACCAATATTTTCGAATGGATCCAATGATATTATGTCAAATCTTGAGAGCATCAGCACAAACCATATTAGACCAAACAACCCGAAAATCTGCACGTAACGGTATAATTTTTTTAAATAGAGAAACCAAATTTAAATACTCGAAATGTAAAGTAAAAGTTTCTATGCTTTAAAAAGAATCTTACCATGTCAAAGAACGCCACTATTTTTGCAGACACAGTCAAAGAAAGTATGTGACATGTTGGATGATACTTTGTTTCACTCATTTTTCACAATAATATAAATTTTGTCACAAAAAGTTCAACAAAAATAGAGGTACGATTTAACAAAATAAAGTATTTCGAACTTTTCTACTCATAACATACACTTCAAATCATATCGTCAAATATCGTAGAAAATAAACAAACATATACACTTTCTTTGCATGGAATGAAATATTTTTATTGGTAAATGATTTATCGCTTACACACTAGCACGCACCCACCGCTTTCGGGCATTAAACGATTTTACTCAAAAGTCTTTCAGAAACTAGTAACAACAGAATTTCTGTTCTTAGTTACACATATTACTGGAAAAAAGCAGTGCGACGCGAGAACTGCAGTTTGTTGCTGTTGTTATTGCTATTAAGTAACGTGTATTTAATTTCAGCGCAGGTTTCCTACTGTGGTTTCATGCGAGAAATGCTAATTACTGAAGTTGAGTTAAGAATACATGATAAGAGTGCTAATTACCTTGAATCCACAAGTACAAATGTATCGCTTAACCTTAAAATTGAGACTCTCAGCAAGAAGGTGTCATTATGAATTTTAATTGCTCTAACGCAATCAGACCCAAATTCCAAATTATTGTAATTTTATTTTAATGCCTTTTTAGTTAATTCAATCCTGTATGTTAATGCTAAATTAGGTTTGCGCATACGTCACACAGTCGCATGACAAAGAGTCGCTAAACAATTATTATTACTGCGACTCTACAAAACTGTCGACATTGTGTTGTAAATACGCACAGTCAACAGTAAAGTGTTGGACTGTTGGACATTGAATTTCAAATATCTGTACCTTCTTCGATATGGACTAGGACATTTTATATTATTTTAGTAAGATAGTAGAGATGATAAAGCGTGTTAAGTTGTGACTAAATTTCAATTATCTCACATTGCCCCATATTTTTTGTTCAATATAACTTTCACACTTGGCCTCTTAAAAAAAGATTTCATATTGATTCCTAATTTGCTGCATATTGTTTTTAATGGTAATCATGCAATAGACTTAAGTAGACTTCAACAAAGTTTAACTATCTATAACTGGCTGCGCTTGCGTATTTTCGTCCCTTCGGCCATTATCCTTCGTGCAGCTATATACATACATCATAGATGCTAATAATAATAATAATAATGCTTGTAGGTGATACATATATCTAATCTAAATCGTAAATCTGAAATGAGACAAATATTTTCAGAGCAGTTAAAAAGGGGATAATATTTTAAGAGGTAGATAAATAAATAGCTACTTTTGGCACATAAAAAGTATTACAAACTTTGAAATCGACCGGGAAGTAATCTTTTGACTACATACTACTTAGAATCATTCTAGTAGAATTTAGGAACTAGGAACAGGTAAAACCGCATGACCAAAAGTTAAATCAAAAATGAATTTTAAAGACGAGATTAACCTACAGTATTATAGTCGTTGAGCATTCCACCAAAATACTAAAATATATAGCATCATAATACTCATGCTCATATAAAGTTATTAGTATTAGTATTAGTAAACATTACGAAATTCATATTAATTTGCTTCAAAGGCTGAGAATCAAATTTTGACACCTCAGGCTGCCATATCTGTTTAGCATCGTTTTCAGCATGCATTTGTATTGATTTGTTGTAATTATTTAATCGTTAATCTGTGACGGAAAAGTATTGATTAGGTACATATATGTAATACAAGAAACAAACTTTTCAGTGTACAATTTTACTAACTAAGCCTAGTATCTAATAATTACATACTAGAAATTATTTCAAACTACAAATTATAGCTTAACAATGGCAAAATTAATTAGCACTAAAACAAGAATTTTCATTTTGTTGTGTACCTGATTGAATTTCAAATATGGGTGCCATAATGAATGCCATGCCAACCAACTTGCTGTAACTTACGTACGTCTCATTATGTACGTTTAACTTTTATGGTCGACAGGGGTGTTGATTACCAACGATCTATGATTTATAACATATATATAATAGTTATAAGCCATAGATTTGATCCGTTCGTGGTTACTGATCACGTCACATGTAAGGAAATTAGTTTGGGTGTTTTTTGCATGGAATTGTTCAGGAAGTTTGAGGAAAGCGTATCTCAGTTTATTTAGAACCGCTTAGGTTACATATAAGGACAATTTACTACTGTACAACGGTTCTATTAGATGTCACACTGTCTTTAGCCATATTTCGTGTGGTGTGGGGATATGGTCAACAAAGTCACACATTTCATTTGTACAGTATAGAAAAACGAAGTTAACCTCAATATTTCGATGATAACGATGTATTCAGTCGAAAGAAACCGAAAGAAATGAATACAATATAGAATTTCCGACAACAAATTAATGCATACATATAACTATTGAAATGAATAATGACACATTTGCAGTATTATTGGCATGTGCATTTTTACAAGTATTCTAAGTTTTTTCATGTTCAAAAAGAATGTTGAGTTAATTAGCGACAAATGCATACAATTGTATTTAGATATAATGTACAATATCTAAATAAAAGGATTAGTATTGCAATCCAAAGGGGAAATGCTGCCTGTGTCATGGGAACCCCTCCTCCCTCTCAATCTTTGGAGGAAATATTTTATTTACTTAAAAATTTAGTGTTGTAACCTATTTTGTGAAATGTGAAATAAATAACTCGTTTAAATATATTACATTAGCAGTTCAGGAGTGTCATTTCAAGGATTTCAAGTAGTTATAGGAATAAGAAGACCGTTTGTGAACTATATCTGTTTGGTAATCGTAGAATATATTCCATACAAAAATTGGAAAATCGACCAATATTTTCATTTTGTTTTGTTGCATTTATTACTTGCATCTTTATCATCTTTATGCATGTTATAATTTTCCTCTGTGTATCTGTAGGTTATATATTATATATATTTTACACCCCAACGACGAGTAGAAAGATTATTTTAAAAAACAGGATCAAGCTTAAAAACTTCAAGAGTAAAGATGCAACGGTTTATTCACGGATAACGGTAAAGATGCAAATGATTTTGGTGGATGAGTATGGTAAATGTATGAATAGCATAGCACATGTGCGAAGTTCTGTACTGTATTTACCTGCGCACATGAAATGTTGTTGACATGAGGAATCGTAATATTTTCATGTACAAAGCAGACGTAAAATTTGTATTGATAATCAATCAATAAGTAAATAATGTTGTGTCCAACACACACTATATTTACTATCTAATTTGGAATTGGTTAAAAGGCTTTGAATTTTCCGAATAAAGAATTATTATGTTATTACAACTCTAACTTTTATTTTTTACGCATGAATCACTCATTGTAAATTTCTTATCCATTTGCTGCAAGCATATTTATTACGTAGCTGGTGAAATCAGCTATATAGTATTGACTTTGATAAGTCGTCCGTCCGTCTGTCCATTCGACATCTTAAGAATGGTTTACTCAAATATGTTCATATTTGGTACACAGATACCTGAGATCATAACTAAGAACCATATTGATTTTTAGCCCCCATCTCATCCCCCGGGGAAACTTTGTTTTTTTTACCTTTAACCAATAACAAGTGTCGTTTCATTCGATTCACTTACAGCTACGTACTTACAGGCCTTACAACTTTATATTCATTGTGAAAGTCATTTTGGGTTACCTCAAGTGGGAAGGATATCAACCACAATTTGTTCATATTGCTTTTCAGATAAGTTAGTCTTACAAAAGAGCTGAACTAGTAGACAGGGTAGAAGAATAATAACCAATGTTTACTAAATAGTTTGAAAAATGCTGGTTACTAGTGACAGTAGAAAATATTCTGGAACAACAGCTCTTAACAATAGTTGAGGACGTCGACCGGAAAATTTATTTTTTCAAGGTGAATGTGATTGAGGAGTTCAAATGATGAAAAGGGGAAAATATTAGTATGCTTTCCTCGTTCATCGTCAAATACTCTTTTATTATAACTTAAATTCAAATTCAAAAAATACATTACCATTTAGCGTGAAAGGTAACCTGTGCATGCAGAACATGACAATTCTTTTTGCAGAATATGTATAACGTTAAACGCTGCGCTGCCTTTGAAGAATATTGAAAACATAATGCATTTGAAGCTAAAAGGCACAAATAATAGCATAAATTATTTTCTAAGCTTTTACAAACCTTGTTACTTACAATTGCCGTATTTACGTACAATGCAAACATGTGGGTTATTGAAAGTTTAAAAAATTGAAATAAAATACAAGCGAAATCATAAAGAAAACTTCATTAATTATGTACAAAGGTAAAGTGGTGTACAAAGGTATATTCAACCGACTTTTATATCAAGGAAACATTTTGACTGTAATTTTCAACTACAATTCCTCATTGAGCAGGCACCTTTAAAGTTGCCATTATTTCCGAAAATTATTATGTTAAAATATATCATTATTTTTAACCTAGTTTCTTTCTTTTAATGCAGTAAGGGGCTTTATTGCCGTATTAGCTGTCAAAAATGAGTCGCCAAAAACAGACATTAGCGATGCTCACTATGGAGTAACATACCTACCGCAAATATTACACGTAGTATGCGTCATAGCCATAAGCCAGAAAGATTATATATTGTCGTGCTGGAATATAAAGCAAAAAAGCGATACATTGTCGATGCGACTTGTTTGTCATATTTCTTCATATATTGCATGCAGCAAGTTCAATAATTTGAAAAAATAACTTTTTACTCTCATAGTACAACCTGCCAATGCCAACAAGATAGTTTATGTAACCTTGCTACCTTATGGTTTGGTTTGATGGGTTATCTCATTTTGAAGGAGAAATTTTTCTAGTAGTTACTGGGCGAATATTACTTTCACAGCATATACTAAAAAGAGAGAAAAATAATCATATTGTAATAATGTTAGAAGGGCATAGTCAATAGTACTCGACATGTTTACCAAAATACTATAATATTGGAGGAGGAGGGGCACACCTGATTGAATCGAAATGTCTAACGAAACGTAGGAATATTTCATATTTTTTCTATACAATTAAACTTATCAAAGAGAACAAACGTCTAGTGACGGAATGCAAAAAAAATGAACACGCAAAAATATGCATAATACATGCATGTTTGTACACCTTTGTCAGCCGCCACTTCAAAGAAAAAAAGATTCACGTCATATGGCGTTATTTCACAGGAAAAAGCATTGAAAAATATACGACGCTGCTAGTTGCATTGTGAGAACAAGATAATAGTGACAGTGTGTGTACCGTCCTATGTTGTATGTAGAATGTAGACGTTTTTAATACCACTTAAGTGTAGTACGAACGAACTTTTTTAATACCAATTTTGTGTTATCCATCCATTTTGATAATATGATGATGACGTTGTTGAGGAGTATGTGTCTATTACCGTGCCGTATGTTGGCCAAGGTTGTTTTTACCACTCTGGGAGCTCGAGAGCTCCAGCAAAAGAAAAAACGAAAACAGAAATGTTTATAGGAAGTGAAAGATAATGCAAAGTTGGGATATATGTATTGGGGAATATATAGTTGTTGTGTGTGGATCCATTTGTTCCCAAGCAAAGACATCGTTGTATGTAACGTAATTTCCAAGTCCAACCCAACTAACTACGTACATTGAGAAGGATGGACTGGACATTTGCACAGGGACAAGTTTCAATAATGATACTCTATACCGACCAGTTCTACAAAAAAATTATCTGCTCTGCACTGGAGAAAGTTAAAAGAAAGGTGATTGAACAAAAAAAGGAAGTAGGTATGCATACACAATAATAGTTGTCTTGTGCATATGTACGGTTGATGCCTCAGTTTGTGGTTAACCTGCACACTTGTGTAAGTTGTAAAAAAAGTGGGTGATATTGCTATTTGTTTGTCTGATAAAATGACATGATGAGCGTGCGGGTATATGTAAATGTAATAGTATGAGCATATAAAATGTTTTAATATAGGTGTACAATCATTTGGTTATTGTTGACTTGTGAGACTTTGTACTTGTAGTGAGTTGAAATAGTTATTGGGAGACAGTTGGTTTTCAGTTTCTAACATTCTCACCACCAAACAGGCGAGGAAGCAAGCAGCAGACATCAAAACTCGCAGTTTGGGACAGTGTAAGAGTGATGATGGTAAAGAACGAGACTAGCAGTACAGGGACGCTTCATATTCCACTTTTTCTACATGACGAAAAATTTACCTACTTTCTCCTGTCAAGGAACTCTGCCTTTCAACGACAATTTACACTGTGGTGAAATGGGTGTATGCATGGGAAAAGGTGTGAAAATTTAGATAATTGAGTATAATTTTAGTTGTTTTAGTTTGTGATGTGAGTATTAATTTCATGTCAATTGGCCAGGCCAATCATTGATAATGTGTTCCCGCCCTTGTTTAGTGTGCCTCATAGTCTAAGCATTTTTCATAGTGTTCAATTTAGTGAAGTTTATTACGATTGTACATTACATGGTTTGATGTGATTCGTTTTGTGTTTAAATTACAGAAACAACACTGACATCATCAGATTTAGACCCTGATGGACGATTTATTCCGACCAATATGGCGGAAGAACAAGATGAAAACGCGTTAGCTTCATTAAGTCAAGGAGGTCATTCCGAAAAATTGGACATGGCTGATACCCCTCGGGTTCCTATAATATTTGTACTTGGAGGCCCAGGCTCCGGGAAAATTACTCATTGTGACAGACTTGTCCAGGAACGTCCAGGAACCGTCCATATCAATATGACTGACTTGATACAACAACATATCGTTGGAAATGGTATGAGCGAGAGCACCAATGGTGAGCTTCGTGTATCCTGAAAACATAGCAAAGCTTATTTAATTTGTAAATAAATGCTTTGTTTTTACATTTGTAAATTAGCTGTTATTAGTTAGTAGTTGTAAATGGATATTCTTTTCTCGTATGCACAGAAAGTACTATTCCATTTCGTAAAATATTTATTTGCATACTTTTATGCATGAAGTTCATACTATGAACATGAAAAGATAGAATGAGCACTTTGACAAAGAAATAAGGTGGACAGACACCGTTGACTAATTTACTCTGTGCACGAGATGATGCATGATAAATTAGGAAATCTTGAGGCTACGCATTATAACTTTTTATTATTTGGTCTGTATTTCTGCGGTAGTTAGTGTTGCGGTCAAATTAATGCAGTAATTTACAACAGAGCAAATTGCATTGTGTTTTCCAGAATCAGAATACAGTTGCTGTGTGTTTTTCTGACTTTAATGTATCTATAACCTTGATCTACAATAGGGTTTTTGTTACGTTGCACGCTATTTCGAGGTTTGTGGATTTGTGCATTATTTACAATCAAATTTTGTACTAAATTAATGTTTGGCATGTTTGAATAAACCCATTTTATCAATATTATCAAGCAACGCCAAAAAAAATTGCAGAAAAAGTTGGGGTAAATACAATAGAAATCACTAAAAAATGAAGAAATAAATATTGGGGTATTATGAAACTTGGCTTCCCATAATCCAATGGCTAGAATACTATATTATGTTTTTAATGCAGTCAGTTTCTCGGTTCTCGGTGGAAAAAATGCTATGCTAAATAATCCTGTGCTAAATTACAAAATACATAGGTAATGAGAAATATCACTTTATATTGTCAAAAATTTGATGAACTTCTGTACCTTCAAACTTCAGGTTTACAAGATTTTGGCCAAATCTCATCCTCAAGTCTAATCCAAATGTTACAAATGGAAATGAAGTTGGCATCCTCCTCAATGAATGTCAAAAGTGGGTTTATTATTAGTGGGTACCCAAGATCCATGCGGGACGTGGTTGAATATGAGCGCAAAGTTAGTGTGAATTTTAACATAAGATTGGGGATATATCTCTTACTTATTTATGCATGTAATAGCATGAGATTATATATGATAAATGATAATGCCCTCCCTGTAAGTTGGATGAATATTTTCTTACTGTATAGGTAAATCGTGTAGATCGCGTAATATTGTTAAATTGGCACCTGAAAATACTCGAGAAGCAAATTGAATATGGCTCACAACTTGGAGAAACAGTTCTACAACTCGCACGGATGGAGTTGAAGAACTATTCCAAGCATGTGTTGCCTGTGGCAGAGTATTTTGACCAGCTCAAGAAACTTTCCGTGGTTGATGGAGAAAGGCAGCCTCCAGAAGTGTACCAAGATTTTCTTAAGCAAGTTGATGCAGTTCTCAATGACCCAAAAGGTGGAAGTGATGTTGCCAATGTACCATTCCGGGCATCACAACAAAATGACAAATTGATCAAGAATACACCCGTCCCAGTTCCAGTCCCTTCCATGCCAGTGAAAGCACCAGTAAAGAACAAAAATGATGCACTAGCGGACAGTATGAAAAGTGTACCTATTCGCTTGATGGTCATTTGGGTTATCGGTAGGTGTTTACTTTGAATTCATGATCACATGCTGATTTATAATATGATTCATTTCAACACAAAATTTCTAAAGTATCCAACCAACGCACCGTCTATAACTACAGCTACTAATTTTTGCTCGAATATATATAGGTGGCCCTGGCTCCAATAAGTCTTTACTTTCGTCCACATTTTCGCAGCTGAATCAAAAGTTGTCATCTAGCATGAAATGCTCATGGCTAAGTATTGGGCGCGAGTTACGGGGCCTTTTCAGCCTCCCAGACGGAGACACCGACTACAATATGGACAAAGTAGACAGGGCAAAAGCAAAACTACTTCAAGGGGAACTTGCTCCGTTGGAAATGGTGATCGAAATCATCAAAAGGAGAATAGATGAATTAATATTAATAAGCCAGCATGAAAAGGGAATTCAAAATGTCCTCATAATTGATGGGTTCCCCCGAAGCCTTCAACAGCTTAAATCGTTCGAAGAAAAGGTAATAAAAATTACATTTTGTCAAACTGACAACAACACACTACGTTGAGAGGATCCTAAAAATTAAGCTGAATAATATGTTTCTTTGTAATATTTTGCAGTTTCCAACCCCAAATCTTATTTTTCGACCACCACCATGCGTACTAATAGATTGCACAGAAGTGGAGCTTGGTCGCAGTTTAGGCCAAAGATCAATCAAGCTCCAGAGTCTAAACGACCCTCTCCATAAAGACCTATTTTCGCAACAAGTCATCAAAAAACAACTTGAAATTTACAGAACTGTGACACTGCCGACATTAAAAGTGTTAGATGACCAGGAAAGGTTAACAATTATCGATGGAGATATTGAAGACAAGAGTCAAATTGTACAAGATTTTAATTTAGTTATGAATTCCTTAATATCAAGTAAAAGTAATCTTAATGTTTTTAATGATAAAACGGTAAGAAAACCAAGTACCGATACTTTAAAAGGCATGTACCTGGAAATTGATAGCCAGTAATAAAACTTTTAACGAGTTTCTATTTTACATCGAAATACATCTTAACTTCGACTTTCTTCTATTTCTTTTACGTGCAAGCTCATAATCATTTTTCCGAGAGTCTAGATGTGATCGCACATCATTTTACATTCACCTTCAAAAAAAAGTTTGTGTTATTGGAAACGACCGAAGAAGTTCCGCACTGCCATCATCATGCAATGCAGCTTGCTATATCTTACCTCATACCTTTTAGGATTTTCTTTAATACGAAGATTTTACTCTATCCCCCTTTTCTAATTTTTTCGTGCTGCTACTGATTACGTATTCAGAACAGGGTTACGTACGTGTATACTCCTCTGCTGATGATGGGTAAGGTATCTAACCAGGCTATACAAAAATATGCACACCTGTGTTGTGTGCTGCAACCAGATCCAGACGGATTTTAGTGTGATCGGATTGAATTGGTTTTTGGCTGGAAAACTGGGTAAATAAAACTAAGCACCGGGATGGGCTGATCCTCTAAGAAGAGACACTAGGCTGATGGTATAATTCCCTCATGGGTTGGAACTTGGATGTTTCATTTCTTTGACTTTTCCAGCAATCAATTTTGCTAGCTGATTGATGAATGTATTAATTTATTTTCAGCATTATTTTACCCCACTTTCCAGTCTATTGGCGTTTTCTATTATCATCACATCAACAAACCGGTGTAAATAAATTATTGTGTCCACACATTTGCCATTTTCCATACCTCTTTATATGGTTCAACGCATTACTTTTTTACTTGAGAAAAAGGAAAAACTAAGTTTAATATGTGGGAGGGGAACATGGATGTGATGTAGTATGTTTTGTGTGTATGTATGTATGTATGCAAGAATATGGATATATGGAATGGATTATGGATTGAGTAAATATTGGATAACAATAAGATATATCACACTGCTTACTTATAATACACAAGCTGGCAAAAGAGACTTGGATCGTGCAATTCGTGCATTTTTGACACCACATAGACAGGGTTTTTTCCGTGCACGGATGTGTTTAGTACGTACGTACGTAATACATCTGTTTATAATAAATTAATTGGTCCGAGCTCAATTGTCACATCTGTGTAGTGTAACCGTGTGTTTGTTTTAAACTGATGTACGGTTTGCAGTTTATTACAGTTTTACACGGGATCTTCAATGCTCACAAATATGTCACCGCACTAAAACTTGTGCAAGAAAACCGCTAAGTCACAAACAAAAATATCCTGAATATTTGAGGTGAAAACCTTTCACGTATTATTTACTACTGCTCAATGTGAATTGCAAAAACTGCCGACAGAATTAGTGGGGAGTTGTATTTATAATGTCACAAATCACTGGTAGTATAGATTTGACATAATTTGCACATCATCCAAAGTTCACCGTTTAATACCAAAGAAAAACTATATATAGGTATGAAAGTTTGTGTTTGATAAATATGCATAAACTTAGAATCACAATAATACTAGATAATAATAATAATAATAATACCATGTGTGCAAAAAATTTGTAAATAAGGTGCGTTATACATTGTATTTTCAAGGTTGCAAGGCAGGGTGCAGGTTTTTAAAAAATGGGAGGAAAACCCCGTGGAAGGCAACAAGGAAGATTGAGGTATGTTTATTTACATACCTATGTATAAATATGTGATGTCCAGACTATATCTCGTTATAGCCTTATCCGACTGTATTAACTTGTTGCATTGTTTTATTCACTATAATATTCCAGGTTAAATTCGTCTTCAAAATCGTCTGCAAGTAACAAGGGGTCGAAAGAGTATGTCGTGATGACTCGAAATAAAGAGGAGATGGATGTTCTGGATGATCTCAGTCCTTCTGGAAGTAGCGTAAAGAAAGGGCGAGGTAAATCTTTCCAACCTTCTCGAAAACCAACGGAACCCATCACCGCTGACCCTTACTGGTCACCATCACCTTATTCTGCATTTAAGTTGCTAATATCTGCCAGATTTGCAGCGGCCTTGTGGTCAACGATTTCTGATTGTGACGAAACCTTCAACTACTGGGAACCGGTATGTGTAGAACTAACAAAGTAAGGGTTTTCTTTAAAAAATTATGTTTGTGTCTACTTTATATTTGAATCTTTTTCGCAATTTGTCACAAAAAATTTACGACTACTTGTTCACTCCGACTCCTCTTCTCATCTTTTTTTTTATTCGGTGTTTTCTTTCATTTATTTGTGCTGGCACAGAGGCGTTTTTGTACCGTGCTGTAAGAAACCGTCTTGGAGGAAACATCAGCCGTATTGCACTAATCACATCTTTATTTTCAGCAGGAATGTTTATTTGCTCATGCGCATATTTGCCTTCTGCGTTTTCAGCGTACGTAAATTGTAGCCTAATTAATTATTGTTATAGATTAAATTAATGTTCAGCTGCATTTTTTATTTTCATCTTCTATATATTACTGATTTTTTACTGATCAGATATATGACAGCTCTGGCATTCGCCGCGTGGCTCGAGGGTTTGGATGAATTGGCAATATTTGCTATTGCCCTTTCAGCCTTGTTAAGTTGGCCATTTGCAGCATTAACTGGGTATAGTAAAAATATTGCCAACTTTAAACAAAGTGAACGTTGTCAATTATTATCTCTTTTGTTATTATTTATTTTCAGGGCCTTTATAGCCATTGATATTGTCCTCATTCGGAGAGAAATTCTCTTATTTATCAAGTGGTCGGTGTTTTCTCTGCTAGTCATAATGGTAAGGAAGTATAACATTTTGCAAGGCTTTAGATTTGATAGATTAAATAGATATTAAAGTAGTAGATATTAGATATTCAATTTTAATGATCGTATTACAGGTTCCAACCGTGGTTCTGGACACAAATATGTATGGAAAACTTGTCATTGCCCCCTGGAACATAGTCAAATACAACGTGTTTTCAACAAAGGGACCAGATTTGTACGGAACAGAGCCTTGGACATTTTATCTAGTCAATGGAGCACTGAACTTTAATTTGCTCTTTATAACGGCATTATTATCCCCTCTACTGATTTTAATGTCACTCAAGATGCAGGACAGGATTCGTGAACAGTTTATCATAATTGGAACCGTTTTTGTGTGGTTGCTAGTTTTCCTTGTTCAACCCCACAAAGTACTTAAATGTTTCCTTTGTATTATTACATGGATGGAAGAGTAACCTGCAATTTTGTATAACTTGCCATTGTTTTACTTTAACTCAGGAGGAACGCTTCTTGTTTCCGATATTCCCATTAATACCGATTGCCGGAGCCATTGGCGTTGACTGTGTTCAAAAATTATGCGATATCATATGTGCGAAAATATTCCTGTGGTGGATACAAGGGGTCAAAGATTTATCAAAAGTCCGAATCTTTGACTATCGGAAGATAGCAACATCAATCGGAGTTGCAGCTATTATCTTGACCAGTTTTATAGGATGCTCAAGAATTTTGGCATTACATTATGGTAAATTGGTAGCTTAAAATGTATGATGTTATAGTTATGATTAGTGTAGATTGATTATTTTTGGCCAGTGTTGATCTTTTTTTCGAAGCGTAGCTTCGGAAACGGTACCTTTCGACGCGAAGCGTCGATCAATAAGGTAACGAAGGTACTGCCCAAGTA
>JAHZNC010006283.1:0-20393 GCA_027744095.1 Zhuqinia jingwanae
TGCATATGTACAATGTACATACTGTTTCAATCCGGTCAGATATACTATACCTACTCGCGACGCTTAAAAAAAAGGTTAGAAAGGTGATAGATAATCCTAATACGCAACGCACACTACATTACATTGATTGTGATATGATATTATTACTTTTCGCTGTACATAACAAGCAGCGTAGCGTGTGTAAATAGAATCGTAGTTTACTTACGCTTGCATTTCAACCTTATTTTGTTCTTTTTATTATTATAAAAGTATGTATGTATTGCAGATGATGAAGTACATGGAGCTGACTACATAAAGATTCAATGTAATTGTAATAGTATGTATGCTTTTACGTATTTTTCTGTACTGACTTGTGCATCTCGCTCTACAAATCAAATCAGGAGGATTAATATTATTTTTATTATTAAATAATTGTTTGTGTTGTGTTGTATGGATGAATATTACACAACAACACAACTCCCGACGACGACATGCACTCACACAAGTCATTGTAGTGCATTTAGTTATCCATTCACTACCACAGAAGAGTGAGAGTAATAATAATATCATCCCACCTCCACCACCAGCAGCAGCAGCAGGCGAGGCAATTCCCATGTTTTATTATTTTGCAAAGTACGATGAGATGGATGATATAATAATAATGAAGTTGTAGTACATATACAGAACTTAAATGACTGACATGGAGTTTCGTTGCTATAAATTTTGCGGCTGAAAACAGAAAAGCTGTTTCATTGTTTCCACATTGTTTGTACTTTCTAAGTAATTAAATTAAAACTACCTTTGAATAAAAGCTAATAATAATATATTTTTTATCACATTACCCCCCTCATACTCTTTCATTTTTTATACATGTGTAATCAGATCTCGTTTTAATTAGCTTACAAGCCTTTTTTCACTCATTCAATTCTACAGATGTTCCCTCATCATCCTCATCGTTTGTTGGAGTATCATCATCAACATCTTCAACATCTTAAGGAGCTGTATGCCACCACAACAGGAGCAGCAGCAGCAGTGTTGACTTCTTTATCCCTTCCTGTTGTGGCCGTTTACAATACTGTACAGCACATCATCATCCAACAACATCAACATTATTACATGTGACTAGAAAAATAAGCGCCATCATAAATATCGTGTGTTGTTGTGTGAGTAGGAGTGAGTGTGTGCGCGTTTCCTCTCTGCTCTGCATCCATTCACCATTACAAATTTTCACACTATCTGATACATCTTATTTCATTTCATGGCTTAAAAATCCTCTTCAATTGAAACAAGCTCAACAAATACCGACAATAAATGCCCTTATGCATAATCACAACAACAGGATAACCAGCAGAAGTAGCAGCAGCGGTTCTTCTACCACCACTATTACTACTACCGAGGATGACGAAGACGATCATCATCATCATCACCCCCACCATGATGGGCTATCCAATCAATGGTTCTCTTTATACACTACGCTCATGTTTCTGAGGTACACAAATAAAATGTTTTCACTTTAAAAAGCCTTCAAAAAAATATATTATATAGTAAGGTATACTTTAATATCCGCAAGTAAAAAGTTGATGACTTGACAGAGCAGCGGTTTTAGCTAGAATATATGTACATATAATTTTTTTTCTAAAACAATTTAGCATAATATTCTTTTTTTAAATACGAGAATTGCGTTGTACATGTTATATCATCATTATCATCATGAGAGAGGTAGGCATATAGACTTATTGACTGACCATCACATTTATAGTGTCTTGTGCTTGGTCTTGTGCATTACACGACAACAGTATACGTGTTTGTAACACAAGGTTGTGTGTTTAAGGTATACTATACCACGCAATGCATCCAAAAGTCAATAGGGAAAAATGTGCAGAACGCAAAAATTTTATAATAAAATGGATATAAAAAGAGAAGAATAGAATAGGAATGCATTATCATCATCATCATCATCACCACCGATTCGGTGTAAAGGTAAGGACGGTATATCATCTCAAATCTTTTTATGCTCTTTGGTTGTTGTTTGTTCTACAAAAATGTGTACAACAAGGTATAAGTTATGTGATAGTAATAGGTAGAGGGAAATAATATTATAAGGATAGAAGAAGGATACACACACACACAATATATCCTCAGCAAAAATTTAGTTTTAGAGAGACAGGCAGAGAGAGAGAGAGAAAAAGACTCAAAAAAAGTTGAGTGTTTATTGTGTGTGGATGAGAATATCGAGAATGATGATTTTTTTTGTAGGATCTATCCATAAAATGCTTTGACGTGTTAAAAGCCCCCAACATGAACATCCATCGCAGATGAGATGCTATTTCTGCGGGAAGATCAAGCCGTAGTGTAGCTTAGATGATAATATTTTAATGGAAAAACCACTTTATATTTTGGTACGGAACTTGAAAAAATAAATAAAATAAAAATATTAATATTTTAAGTAAATATGGAAAATTCAAAGAAAATTAGTGGTTTTAAGATTTTTAACAAGGTGACGTGTGAGATAGGAAAGAAGTTGTTGGTTAGAGAAAGTTAAAGCAAAGTGCATCATCTTTATCAAGAAATCAATCATGTAATTGTTTGAGGGGAACCGATTTATTGTGAAGAACTTTTTTTTATTAACTTGTGGTTTTTCTTTCTTTTTTTTCTGTTTTTTTTAATGATAAAGTTTTTAAGGCTTAGTGGTGTACATAACCCTTTAATTGAAGAGAAGGCGGTTATCATCATCATCATCACAAGGAAGAAAGTAAAGGAAGAAGTGTGAAGAGAGGCTAATAATTTTGCAAAAAATTATTAGCTGCTACCATTTTTTTGGAGGCAAAAATGGAGCAAGCAACGACCGGAAATGCACCTCCACCTATAGCAATTAATTCGGGTGGAGGGATTCTTTTAAATATGAGAGGAGCTGCTACACTTGGTGCTACTGTTGTTCCCTCACCTGGAGGAAGTGCTCAAACGGCGACAGTAGTCGGATCTCCAGGTCCTCAAGGAAAGGGTGGTGGTGTTGGTCCAAGAATGATTATCAGTCCGCAAATGTTAGCAAATAGACCGGGACAACCTGTAAGTTTTGTTACAAAATCATAAATTACAATTTATTCACTACTGAATATATATTTATGTATTTTTTTTGGAAAATATCGTATTTATTCTCTGTCATTGCACTTGTACTGTTGTAATTGAGAATTATTGTTAATAATGATGTAATGATAATGATAATGATTTTTCCACAAAATCCAAGGAAGGTACAACCAATTAATTATTATTAACCTTCAGCCTTTTAATCCGTATTTTCCCGCTGAGTTGTAGTTCGGCTGGAGCAAGATGGATTATAATTTTATAATAATTAGCAGCGGTGTATGCCTATAAACTAATTGTAACTAGTAGCTTTGTTTGGCTCAATTGTGTTGTAGATAACCGAGTAAATCGAAGTAGAGTAGTTTACGATGGGTTTTTATTTCATTCAACCATAATAATGTGTAGCGCAATGATAAATACCTCCTCTATATGTAGATTGCAAGCTGTCCAAGCTTATTGTAAATTGTTGTAGTTTCTTGTAGTAATATTGCACCTGTTACAAGTAGGTACTAATAATTATTATTACAATGTCAATGGGATACGTTGAATGTTGTTTGGCATGCTCAGCTTTTTGTTTATTAGACATTTTTTTTACCCATAAAAAAAATTTGATTGTGTCAATTCTATGAATTTGATGCAACAATGCTAATTGCGTTTTATTGGCTTTTCCTGGAACTCTTTAAAACCTGCTACGTAGAACGCTTATTACTCGTATAATTTTAGGAGCCTATTGAACTAACAAAAATCAGTGTAGAGTTTACATTTTCTTGAAGTAAAAATTTAACTTACTGTGTAGTAATATTTCCAACTCATTCAAGTTCTTCGCTAACATTGTATTTTTTTTTTGGATCAAATTAGACAACTTTAATCAGAGATTTTTCAGTGTGGTTTTCTACTAAATTTTAAATTCGTTTTTTCATGTGTGCAGTTGTTTTTAGCTGTATTAATATTTTATTCTACTGACTGCGATTATTGTCTAGGTTGAGGAGAGTGATACAAAAAGTGTTGTATACCAGTGTGATGATGATAAGCATGAACTAAAGACAATTGCTGATGATGATGAGCCTAGGTGCTCCCCTCCTGCTTCCAATACGGGTGTTTCAAGTGACCTTCTTCAGCATCAGCATGCTTGTGATGATGATCCTTCGGTTAAATGTGGTGGTAAAGGGTCTGAACTTCAAAAAGGCGATATTATTTTGAAAAATGATAAAAGTAATAATATTTTGAAAGCATCGTCGGTGAACAATTATGTTGTTGATGAAGGAAGTAATAGGAGTACTGATGATGATAATGATCTCAGTCTCAATAATAGTCCTCGTACTGTAGATAAAACAGTAAACGACTCGGGGTCAACTAATCAAGTAGTAAATGAGCGCTCCGTTTCCCCATCTGATGATAATCCAAAGTCACCTCCTCCAGTTCCTCCTCCCATACACTCTCCCAATCATTCCCATACTTCTCCTTCACCTCCTCCATCACCAAATCTACCTCATAACAGTGATGGTGATTGTAATTCTTTAAATCGATCAGAAAGTGATCCACAGAATTGTGATGAAAATAAGAAGAATCATGATTCTGGTGTAGTTTTAAGTTATGATAGTGATAATAATGTGAGCAGTTTAAAAAGTTCCTCCTCGACTTCTCGTAGGGATGATGCAGATAATTTAGAAATAGACCAGATAGAGAAAAGCATTAGCATGAATGCAATAGCTAATAATAGTAAAAAGGAAAAGGTTAGCGTAGTAGTCAACAATGGTGCTCGGAAGGAGATAAATAATACAAGTAACAGACAACTGGATGAAAAAAAGTGCACTTATGATGTGCCTGAACAAGATCCGGTGGTTAGAGAAAACGTTCGACCTGCAGATAATCTATCTAGTAATTTAGGTGCTTTACATGGTAATATTAATGATAATAATGATATTGTTAAGTCAAACCAGTTATGTGTTCAAAATCGTAATCAAACAATAGACTTGGAGAATTGTGAGAAATCTCTTGTTCCCGAAGATGAAGAACAGCGTTGTGATACTGATAATAATAATGAAAAACGTGAGCATCAGGAAGAATGTGTAACCGTTAGAAGTGATTTTGTAGATAACAATATTAACAATGATAGTTGTTCAACTGTACTAAATAAGTGTCTTACTACGAATACTACTCCCACTACGAAAAAATCATCTGTTGATAGAGAAGGATCCCCTCCTCCTCTGATACAGGAACAAGAACCAACGGTCATGAGCATGGGAAACAACGAAAACAAGGAGGCAACAAGTGTTGAAGATGATCTTATAGTGGACGATGTTAATTTAGACATGTTTTCAGACCCTGAAGCGCATGTGCATGTTAATAATAGTGGTGGCGGTCCCCTGAATTCTTCGAATGGTGCTATTCACGTGGAAAGGTCAAGCTCACGTTCTCCTTGTGTGGGGGAAAGAAATGTAGAAACAAGGGGGTCTACCAGAGAAAACGGAGGAATAGAAGACAAAAAACGGGAAGAAAACAGACCAAAGTTGATGGACATGAATTTAGCGGATTTTATATTTATGGATTGCGAGGACGAAATTGAATCATTGCAAGAAACGGCTGTATCAACAACTGCTGCTGCCACTGCAGAAAATCAGACGTGGACTCAGATAGGCACACTTACTCCACCTCAATCAGCGGAACATCCATACTCACCACCAAAAATTATTAATGAAATCTATTCTAGTAATTCCCAGCCAATACGAACCGGTACAATCACTGCCGGGACGGTTTCGGCCGTATCTCATAACAGTCAGCCTAGCAGTTTACCATTTTGGAATAAAAGTAAAGTTGGAAGTATACCAGTATCATCTTCATCGTTGGAAACTCAGCAGCAGCGCCAGCAGTCTCCTCCGAGTTGTGCGTTTCAGATTTATGGTGTTGGTCAGAGCCACAGTAATAATAACACTCCAGTTGCTGCAAGGATTCCCTTGCGGACTGATCATCACAACATTCTTCAACAACAAAATTCGCATTCTCAGTATTACACATCGCCATCGTCTTCACCAGTGAGACCTTCACAGCCTGCTACGTATAACACCAGCAATTCAAATTCATATCCATCACCAATTCGTGCCAATAATAATATTAATGTCAATATTAACAACGTTTCCGCTTGTATAAGCCAAAATTCTGTAGATGTTACCTCTGAGTACAAAACAAATTACGGTCAGCAGCAGCAGCAGCAACAGCAAACATGCTTCACAAATGATCCTCAGTTGTATTCCCAGTTTATCCAGTATACGAAAACCTATCCGCTGGCACGTGGAGATAAACAAGAGCCCCCCAAAACATCTCCATCAACACCCTCGTCTCCGGCAATACTATCAACCACAGTAACACGTGGGCATTATGTTCATACGACTACTACTGCTGTTGGAAGCCAGCATCAAGAATCCCATTCCAAAGCACATCTTGTCAAGCCTAGCATCATTCCACATCCTCAACAACAACAACACCAACATTCTCATCATTCGATAAATTCAATTAGGATACCAACAGGTGCACAGTCCCATATAGTACCACTACAACGTCAGCAATACTCCCCCCTTGTTCCTCAGCAGTATCCACAACATCAACAAAATATTCATCACCATCATCAGCAACAAAATTCTCCATTTCAATCTCAATATCCGTCAAGTTCAAATGTAATTAGTGCAAATGGTTGTGATAACTCTAGTAAGTCAATTTCTAACAATCCAAATATGCAACAACAAGTCAATTTTCAGGGCCGTCCCAATTACGTTGTTGGCCTTGGCCAATCACCGACTTCCCAAACCATACGACAATCAATGGGACCAGTGGGAGGAGCCACGGGCACCTTCTATCCCCCGTCATCAGTAGCTCAATCACAACAAATGCAGATCCGCCAGCATCATCAGCCGCCTCTTCAGCAAAATCTCGTGCAAAAAGAGTTGCCATCCTGTTCTTACGCAAACATCTCGGGTGCGGGGGGAGTTGAAACAAGATTGTATAATCCTTCTCATGTGAATCAGCCAAATTTCGCCAGTGCCAACGCTGGAGCTGGATCTCATAATAATAGTGCATATCTTAATAACGTTGCGTACAACAGCAGTGCATCAGGTGCTACCAGAATGCCTCATCCTCAAAGCCAACATAACTCATATCCCCATTCTGTCATCCGACCAACGGCAAATCTGCCTGCATCTCAATCAAACGTGCACAACTACAAACCAGCCGGACCAAGGCCAACTGCACCGGGCGGAAGTGGTTGGAATCCACCTGCCCTTTCTACTAGAGCTCAACTTCTTCAAGTGCTTCGTCCTAATCAGAATCTCGGTGTAAGAGGAACTCTCCAACTTCAGACTTTCAATAGAATGCCTTATCCAACACCATCGCAATCAGAGCATCCAACTCATCAACAGCACTTTCGTTCCCCACAAGGCCAACAACATATTCTAGTTCAAACGGGAATGACCCAACAACATGAAGCTCAACAGCGAACTACGTCTGTCATTGCACCAATCGCTAACCAGCAAAAGCATGCTACTTCACCGTCTAGTCCTCTGATGCTCAGGAATCCTCAATTTGTTGCTCATTTCCGGACCCCCACATCGTCAATCACATCTTCTGGAGAACATGGGCATTCTTCAACATCAATAAGTGCTGCTTACAATCAATCCGTAATCCGTCCCAATGTTTATAATCCTGCTGGAAACACGGCGACCCCCATCATGAACAGCAATGCTATTACCAACACTAGCAATAGCAGATCGTTTTATGGTAACAGTAGTAATATTAATAATAATTATTATAACAATCAGGCAAGCGTAATAAGACCTCCTCAGAATAGTAGTAGTAATAATAATAGTATTATTAGCGGTAGCAGTATTAGTAGTACTGGAAATGCATGTACAATCAATAGAAATACTAGTAGTAACTGCATAGTGATAGAAAGAGGAGGAACTATAAGTAATGCAGGTCAACCGCATCATACCTCTTCCTCGTCGTCTTCAACAGGCTATCCAGGAGATTTAACTTTGCAATCGTTTCTTTCAAATCCATCCGCTCCTTTTATGTGTCCTTCGTCATCGCCATCACCAACCCCCACCACCGCCAACCCCTCTCCTTTAGTGGAGCGCTCAACAACCACCTCCTCGGGTGGTTCAGGGTATTATAATCATAACGAAAATTGGGGAGAAAGAGCGTATCACGCTCACACTCAGAGAGGTGAACATGGTACGGATCAGGACTGTTACACCTTGTCCAGTTGCCAGTACACTGATGCAATGAGGAGATATAATGCGGTACGTATTTGTCTGTTTTTTGTAAAGACTCTAATGTATTTTTTGGATGTGCTTTATATGTGTTGTGCAGCCAATCACTCTGCAAGCTTTGTCGGGGCTTCCGCCAGGGGCCAATCATCTCCTCGTGAAGACGGAGAATGGGCAGTTTCAACTTGTGAGTGTTAGAATGCAGTCACCCACAGCTGCCGCTGCAGCGCCTGGCACTCCTGTTGTCCCCTCCACTGCTGCGCCACCCACGTCCATGTCGATCGCACAGCAGCTACCTAGTAACTCTCCCCTCGCTCATCCTCCTCCCCCTCTACCTCCTCCTCATTCAGCGCCTTCGCTAGTTCCTCCTATATCTTCTTCTATGATAACTACGACGACAATTCCTCCTCACCCGTCTCAGCAGGGTCGAATCATTTCGAGTAGCAGTAGCAACCACATTGTCACTAGCTGGTCGTCGTCCAATAGTAATTCACTGGTCAATAATAATTCCACTACTTCCTCACCCCTCCCAATTATATCATCGTCAGCGGCACCTCCACCACCACAACATCCTCCTCATTTAGCGCCACCACTACCACCTTCAGCGCCTCATCCCCATTCCCATCCCGCGTCCCATCCTCATCCTCCACCACCACCTCCTTCCGTTCCATCATCCGTAATCATGCCTCCTCCTGTTTCTGCGAGTAATAGTCAGCTTTTAAGTACAGCTAATAACATAAGTAGTTCAACGAGTAGCTCCACGAATTCCTCCACCAACGCTGCACAAGCAGCAATCTCCGCAGTTATAGATGCATATCAAAGCAGAGCAGCAGCGGCGTCCGCGTCCTCAGCGGCATCATCACCTTCCCCACAACAACAACATCCTGCGATGGGTCCTCCTGGGGGCAACCAACACCGGCAACCACCACCACCACCTGTAGTGGCTAGCAGTCACCCCCTTCACAACTCTGTGGCGCCCGCTGCGGGGCCTATGAATAGCATCCCACACCCACATGGAGCCTCCGTAATACGAGGTGGAGTTTTAGGAGCTAGTAGTTTACATCCGCCACTTCCTCCCGTCGTTGTGAGTACGAGTAGCATCGCAATGGCCAATTCAGTGATTTCATCCCCTGTGGTTACATCTACCCCTAATTCGAACTTACCTTCTTCTGCTGGTCCCACCAGTCCAGCCACTTTTCGACCACAATCCAACACAGCGTCAACAGTCCCCAACAATAATGCCACCAACAATGCCGTAAGTTTAGCCCGTCATCAAACAGTGATCTCGTGTGAAAAAAATCTGAGTCCATTTCTTTCAATCTTAACCATTTTTAACCCTGTTTCCTCCTAAGTTGTAGTCACAATTTTTATCCCTAAAAACATAACCTTTTACCTATTGTAACCTCACGCCACTTTGTTTGGGAGGGTGATGAAGATTTGAAAGTTTGTTTGAAGTTTTCAAAAAAAATCTTCTGCTGCAACTGAAAAAATAACCTGATTCACTTTGTTTTCCGAGTTGTGTGTGATTTTCTTTTCACACTAACAATAACAAAACGCACTTTTGTAGCATAATAATAATCATATAACCCATCCATGAAAAAACAGTGAGAGGTCATGTTTTAGCTAGGGTGGTTTCTTCGCACACAGAGGGTTTTTCGTTGTTTTTTTCTAACAGTCAACTTATCTTTGTTTTGTGATATGATATAATAATATGGCTTGATGTTCAGCATGAAACCGTTAAAAAATTGGAATGAATTTAACTATAATAAATGCACGTTGTCGTCGTGGTCGTTATTTTTATTGCGATCCCTGTTGGGTAAATCCAACTCCTTTCCCCTCGAAAAAATTCAAAACCATCCAAAACATTACCTAAATTTTATTATCCCTCCAAATAATATTTGTTTTCTGTGGGAGTGGAGGAAAAATTGCATTTTGTAGTTTTTAGTCTATAGTCCAGAAACAGTTATAAAATTAGCAAAAGACGAAATTATAAAATGCTTGAAAAAAAAATCCCGTTTGCCCCACGTGAAGTGTAATGTGTTTTGTGGTTTTTTGTGTTTTTGTCTGCCTTAATGTTGCTTTCAGTGTTGCATGCATATTTAGTTAAATTTTTTAAACATGCTATATTTTTGTTTTTGTGTGTGCAAATTTTTTTTAAATGTCTTTGTCTTGCTGTATACTTTAAAAAGAAAATTGTGCATTTTGCAAGTTGGCATGATGGTGTGAATGTGAATGACGATAACTGGGAATGCTGATGATAAAAATAATAATTAGATAATTCGTTTTGGGTTAAATGTTCAATGTTCCAGTGGTAAAATTAATTTTCAATTCGTATGCCATTCTTTAAAATAAGTCAAATGGTTAAATTGGAATTGAATGTGGTCAAATCAAAACCAAATTTTCTTAGGAAATCTTTTCGTGTTTCCAAAGTTGGGAAATTACGTCAAATTGTCGATTCTGTTTGTTTAAAATATTTAGCCTGAATTTTCCATTGATTTGAATTGGAATGATTTGTTTTAAAAGTTAGCAGCATGATGAAATGTTTTTTGATCTTTTTTTGATCAATCTGAATGCCGTTTGCAAATACGTACAGTAAAATAAATAAACGGGTAGGCAGATGAGTGAATGTTATTGCATGGTTGTTTTTTACTGAATTGTGAAACATGTGCATGTAAATATTGGAAGCAACTTCTACTTTTTAACTACATTGTTTTTACAACAATTATTATTATTGTTATTGTTTTGGATGGAAAACCAGCAGAGTGGTATGGGGATGATGATGACTTCTTCGAATTCAATGTCAGTTCATCCAAATCATCATAGCCACCATCAGATTCATCCTCAGTATTCACCACTGCATCCACCACCACTACCACCTCAACAAGCTCCTCCTTCTGCATACCATACGTCCAACTCGATTGCCTCCTCCAACACCACTACTGCCAATACTGTTAGCCAGGTAGCTAAAAAATCCTTTAAAAAGACAAAAAAAAAACAAACATAATTTTCCTCGTTACAAAAAATGTGTGTGTTTTAGAAATAGAAAAACTTTAAATGTTTTCAGGTGCGTATAAAATACGAAAACGATACGCAAAAGTGAAACGTTAAAGTTTGGAAGTGGGTATTCAGTAAATATATATATATATATGGATGGGTTCGTTAAAAATGGGTTATTTTTTCAGAACGTGCGATATTTTGCAAATCTACGTGATATGCAAAATGTCCAACAAAATACTCTCAAACAAAGTCGTTCTTTTACCGACCTTCTACTCAAATTCGAAAATCTTTTTTAATTTTTTAAAGATTATGTTCCTTTAAAAAGAAACGAAAGAAATGTTCTTTATGTAAATAATTTGTGCTTAATATTTGTAAATATAGCATGGTAAAAAATATTATTATTTGTGAATATGAAATATTGATCTAAAAATGCGCTTGTTTTGTTTTCTGGGGGCCTTTTTTTTGTGTTTTTTGCGGCTTGCTGAAAAATTGACGAAAATGCTGCTGCTGCTGCTGACACGCAGATGTCAAATGAAACGGCAAAGACCAAGTGCAAAAATTTCCTCTCTTTCTTGCTGGAGTTGTCGGCTAAGCAGAATCAGACTGTTGCTAGAAATGTCAAGAATCTTATTCAGGGTCTCATTGATGGTAAGGTAAACGAAGAAAATTTTGCAGATCGGTTGCAAAAAGAGGTCAACTCGCAACCCCAACCGTGCCTTGTTGGGTTCCTAAAGGTAGGGTGTACCACCAACCTACTTTTCTAATTGTGGAAAAACGAGCAAATAATTTGACAGGGACAAGAAATAAGGAAAATTTGTGTAAAAAATTACAGAAAAGTCTGCCACATCTTAGACATTCACTAGCCATATGTGAGCTGAAGATAGAAGGTATTAAGCCTCCGCCTCTGTCAACTTTTGTACCTCCAGCCCCACCCGTAACAGCCTTAATGCTACCAACTACGCCTACCCCGCCAGAACCAACCCGAAAGGTAAATTGTGCATATTACAGAGCATCGTGTACATCATCACTTTTTACGTCACGTGTGTGTATATATTTGACAAAGCCTATTTTATGTTTGTGTGGTGGAAATATGGTTGACTAAGACCAGTATTTTTTATTTACGCATTTTTGTATAAATTTATGTGTCGCTTTTTTACACAAGAAACCCTCCAAAACGCCAACGGTGCGTCCCACGACACCTACGGTGCCTCCTTCACCGGTGCGAATTATTACTCCGCCTGTAAACTCTGCTTCGCCCTCCACTACGCCACCCACTCCAGTGTCAGCGAGTGGTACTCCGGCACCCCCTACAACGTCACCATCCCCTAGTTCAACAAAAGCCTCAAAGGTTCATAGAAAATATAAAAGTTATTTATGGTCCTTTCAATATCTGTTTATATGTTTGTGTGCAATTAATGTTGTGAAAAATATATGTGCTTAACGAATTCAGTACAATTCAATTTTTACTATTATGAATGAAAAAGCTTTGCTTGTTTATGTAAGATTTGTTAGTTGCATATTTAGCTTTCCAGTGTCAATAAATCTAATGAATGATTGATTGTCTTTTTGCTTTTTTAGCCTTCTAAGGGAGGTTCCTCAAAGTCCAAGTCGAATTCATCAAGCAATAGTTCGTTGGCTGAAGGGAAATCAGCGTCTTCGGGGCCAGGTGGGACACCTTCGTCCAAATCTAGCATTCCATCAGCAAGTAAATCTAGTAAAGAGAAAGAGAAGAAAGACAAAACATTTTCAAGCTCGGGATACAGGTAAGATCTTGGTCGGTTTTGTCGTACAACACCAAACATGACGCGATAGAACTAAACCGTTTTATATGCAATCTACATATTTTTTTTTACCAGTGCGGATGACGATATCAATGATGTCGCCGCCATGGGTGGTGTTAACCTGGCAGAGGAATCGCAGAGGATATTGGGGTCAACAGAATACGTTGGAACTCAAATTCGGTCCTGTCGTGATGAAACTCTTATACAGGCATCCCCAATCATAGCCAAATTCAAAGTCATTGGTAAGTTAAAATTAATGGCCATGTCCATTACATTTTTACATTTTGGTTTCTGGCTTTTTAGTAGTCGGAATAGCTCTCATGATTTTATTACTAGTGTACCTAGTAGCGTTCTTGTATTGTTGCGCACTTCACTTGCGTGTAGTCTCACCTTCGATTCCTTGTTCTGGCAGTTGTTGTATAGTATCCGCACAGATCGCGATTTCTTGTCCTTATTCCATGAACAAACGATCTTGGTAGCCTGTGCGAAATTAATTCCACCTTTCTCACATAAAAATGAATAGATTAATTCGTATTAATTTGTCCAGAGTGGGATTTGTTGTACATTATTTTATACTTACACAAGTTAGTTTGCATAATATTAGTAATAATTAATAATAATAGGAATGACAATATTCATGTTCATTGTTTTTTTTAAATACACATTCTAGCTGCAAGGTACGGGTTAGATGAAGCGCCATCCGTAGATGTATCTGCACTCCTGTCCCATGCTGTTGAAGAGAGGCTAAAGACAATGATAGAAAAATTATCTGTAATAGCAGAACATAGGATGGATGTGATAAAGGTATGTGCTTTATTTGGTCGCAAGATTTATTGGTAATTTTATCCAAACTTCAAAATTCATGTTTTGTTTGTTTAGCTGGACGAAGTGAGTTATCACCTTTATGTGTAGTTTTGGTTGTTTTAAGTATTTTTTTAAAGTACTTTAGTGTTAAAAATTGCATTTTTTTGCTCGGTAGATGCAACGGGTAGCACTGGAGGAGATGAGACAAAGAGACGCAAATCTTACTGCCTTACAAGCAATTGGTCCTAGGAAGAAACCTAAATTAGATATAGGAGGATCTCATGGTTCAGCAGTGCCGGTGAGAAAGAAAAACACTGGATTAAGAATTTCAAAAAAAATCTTGCATCAATCTTTTTGATCGTTGTTTTTTTGGATTTACAGAGCCCCCTGGGTGCAAGTGGTGCTTCAAGTAGCTTAGGCAGGGCACAGGTATGCACAAATAAGTTAGATATACCAATAAATCCATATAGTATAGTTTACCTGCTTCGAAATCTAATCTAACAATTGTATTTTAATCGTGTCCTCAGATGCCGTTGAGACCAAGGCTAAAGCGTGTCAACCTCAGGGATCTACTTTTTCTACTGGAGCACGATAAGGAAACCATGAGAAGTCCATTTCTTTATAAGAATTTGCTCTTAAAATAGTAATTAATTAGCTAATAATTATTGTTATAATTATTATTTTATAGAATATAATATTTACGTAAAACGTCAACGTATGATCAAATCTTATCTGTTGGGACATTGTCTTTGCTAATCATCGCGCAATTAATTCACATTTTACTTCGTGTTAGTAAGAGGAGCATTTATGTATTTTTTCTGGGCAAGCGGGGGAAATATGATTTTCTTAAAATTGGATGCCTACTGACAGGTGATTGAATACCTTTCTAATTAGTGGAGTGGAGACAACGATATTACATTAAATGCGCATGTGCAATGATTCTCTATCAACTACAGTAAATTGCTATTGTGCTGTTTAATGCAATGAATTGCGGCCTTGTTCATGTTTTCAAGAGTTTTAATAATAATTATTATTAAAGATTATTTAAAAAAAGAACACCCAGTTAAAAAATAACAACGATGGACTTGCTGAAAAAAAACCACGTCGTCGTCAGGTTTAAAGTTGTTGCCCAAATAATTAAATTCATAAGTACAGTTAAATATTAATTATTTGACGGAAAATGACTTATTATCACTATAATTAATTACCTATATGCATGCTATGCAGAAATACACACAGATACTCCTCTATATTATTACCTATACATAAAAACATCAACTGAATTTTGTTTTAAAATCTTGATACTTATTTGAATATTATTATTAACTTTACAACAATACAAACAACTACACAGGTTGTAGTAGGGCTTTTTTCTTAAAAAAAACAGAACTTTCTTCTCTTCAACTTTTTCTGGATACGTACAATATATACAATACTAGATATGTTTATAACTGAAAGATATATATATATATATATTAAAAAACTATACTATGCATCAATTTATTTATTATTGTTATATTATTATTATTATAATGGAATTTACTATTAATTGTTGTTATTGTTGGTGTGATCTTATACCTATATTATTATTAGTGTCATTATTATTATTATGATGTACTATTTATGTACTAGGTATATTAATTACCTTCGTAAAAAAACTGTGTAAAAGTCTTGTTATATAGTACATAATATGCAATATAATATTTATATATACATGTATGTTTAGTGTACAATTGTTACATCATGTTTATATGAACAAGAAGACATCACCGTTTGTACGTACTTGAATAGTGATTTGATAAAAAATTATTCAAACAGAAAGTGATTTTGCTTTAAGTACATAATATTATTAGTATATTAACTTCTACAAAACTTAAAAAAACACGACAAAGGAGAATGGAGATAAATTTTTTTTTTGAATAAAGCATTTTCCAAAAAAATGGACAGTAGGAAATATGTTTTTTGGTGAATTATATTCAGAGTACAGAATTTTCTTTCGCGTATTATTAATATTATTATACTGTTATGTAGTGTATAATTATTTTTATTGGTTTGTAGAGTAAATGGGAAAACACGGAAAACAGGTATTCTGGGGGAGACGACGAAGGATGTAAAAAATTTAATGCATCACTGATCATCAGTCTAAAAATTAGACAACCTTATAGTTATTACGAGAACGCGTGCAATCAAAACCAATCTCATCAAAATAATAATTTTCTGGGCATAACTTTGACTCATGTCAATCTTTATTCATCGTTAACATGTCAAACCTATTCAATTTCATTTAGAGTTACAGCCGAGCAGAAAAAAATACCGAAAATCTTTATAAGAGAAATCAGCATGCCGTCAGCAAGGGTTTTTATACAATTTTCAACAAATTCACTGCAACAATAAATCTATATATTATATATTTTATTAGAAAAGCTGTAAAAGGTTTTAAAAAATACTACAAATTAAAAAAAAATGATCAAGTCATTTAATAAAAAATAAGGCGTCTTTTTCTATAAACTAATATGCATATATAATAATAATAATAATTGTAGATTAAATACACAGAGAGGAAAAAGTCTAAAATAAAGTAAGTCAGAAAAATGTGAACACGTTAATTTTTAAAATGGGCAACAACTACATCAGGCGACTATTCAAAATAAAAGAAGAGAACGTAAAATTATAATTATAGATCAACTACTAAAAAATTTACATTGTGAAATACTGTAAATGTGTATACTACAAAAACACGACACGACGACAAAAAAGTGTTACTTATGTACTTAATTTTGTGAATAATTAATTAGGTAGGTTGTATTTAGTTTTAGTGGAAAATGTCAATGTAAAAATGTCATGCCTGTATAAAAATTATAAAAATATATTTTAAATCATTAATTATTGTGTGTAACATTGACTAATTTTAACCCATAAGTATACTGTATGTATTTGTATGATTATTTAAGCTTTTAGAGCAAAATTTACTGCAGAACAGATTTTAAAATGTTTAAAGTTGCTGCTGTATTAATTACAAAAAAATTACATATAAGTAGCATTTTCTTTCTATTACAAAATCAATATCTTTTAAAATAATATAGCTTAAGGCAAGCCAAAATTCAAATATACATTTTTTTGTAGATGAAAGGTTTACATACAAATGGGGGACATGTTTTTAACCGTTATTATTATTGTAGTTAATCAACTTTTTGTGGAAAAGAAAAAAAACCCAGCGATTATCATCGAATACAAATTGGATATGGAAAATTTTACAAAAATTAAATGTTATAAAAATGAAAAAGAAGAACAAAATAAGAATTAAAAAAAGAAGTATAATGACAAGAGGATCAATCAATTGATTGCAAAATATCACAGAGGTTACATTTTTTATGCTATGCAAGACATTGAGTTATTTTTATTCCAACTCATCACACATGCATTATTTTAATACATTCTTCTCAGCTTTCATCGAAAATATCATCTTTAAATTTGTTTTGCAAACAAAAAACATGCATTTGCAAATTGCAACAGCAACATTTTTTACCCGTATGTAAAATTTGTTTGTAGTGAAACCCGAAACCAGAATAGAAAAGGGAAATCTCATTTTTCCAATAAATCGTTATTTTCTCTTTTGAGAGACTTCGTGCTTTCTCTTTTGTGCACGTAAGTAAAAGTGACGTGTGGACTACGTGTTCAGGGCTTCTGGGTAGATTATTATAACACATTATATGCTGTTGCTGTATAGAAGAATGATGAGTTGAATTGAAAAGAAAAAAACTTTTTTTCTTTCTCTCCTCCTCCCCTCCCTCCCACGCAGCTGATGTATCTTTGACATTCTTCCTTCCCTTGTGTGCGTCTGTCTCTGTGTACATGCTTGTGGTTCATGGACATAAACACACGCTGTTTCAAATTTACATTACGTCAATGCATATATAGGTTGCTACATCATCATCGCATCAGCCAATTTGATCTTTTGTGAATGAATCTGAATCTAGACGGCTGAGAAGTGGAATAGTGAGACGTGAGAGAGATATACTGTTGCACTTGTTCTCTTGCTGCACGTATAAAACATTTTTTCCTGATTTCGCAGCTTTATACATATCATGAGATCCATCATCATCCATCTCAATCTATTATCTGCCCAGTTGAGTATAATAAAAGTCCAGACAGAAGACACAAAAGTAGCTTTTTTTTTCATCCTCCAGTCGTCATTACTCCACATAACAGATATCATGTTCATAAAAACCACCGACTGTGAGAAAATTCCGAAATAAACAAAATGACGCGAAGTAAAAAATGAATATTTTCCTCCCGAATGTTACAAAAATTGAAGATATTACTAATGTTTATTTGTGTTTGCGTGTTTGTTTAACAAACTACAATCAGCTGAATACAGTTTCCGACATTACAAATAATATTGTTACAACGTACCTGAAAATTATTTGCACGCATGCACCATAAATTACAGAGTTCTTCTGTTCTTGATTAGGGGATAGTTAAACTATTGTTGTTACTCTCCTCTTGTAAATATTCATAATGGAATCGTATAGGGTTGTTAACAAAGTTCCCACAAAAGTTCTCACCTTTGGTAAAGGGGTTGGAGATGATTTGCTGGATGTGAAGAATCTGATTGTCGTTTTCCCAGGTGAGTCTTGCTAACTTACTAAGAGCTTTCCAATTGGGGAGAATTGATTTATTGATTTGAACACGTTTTTAGGAAATCCTGGCGTGATTGACTACTACCGAGAATTTATGAAAGAGCTGTACATTCGACTTAAAAACAAGTATCCTAAGATAACCATTCCAGTCTGGGGACTAAGTCATGCAGGTCATCAAACGGAAGGACCACATGAATTCGCATATCCACATTTGGGTGGTAAGTAGAATTTGCAATGTAAGGACTATTTGTATTGTGGGGAGCCTTAACCATTATACACTTTATTTTATCGTTTACTTTTATTTTGTTTACAGAATTTCCTGAGCTGTACAGTCTTGAAGGTCAATATACTCACAAAGTAAAATTTCTCGAGCTGTTTGTTCCTCCTCACATCAACGTCATCGGAATCGGACATTCCATCGGTTGCAAAATCTGGATTGAAACACTCAAACGTTTGAACGATGACACCCCAAAAATTACAATTGCAGAACCGAAAAGAAGACCTCCTATATCGCGGATTTTTATGCTCTTTCCAACCGTACAAAAACTGCGATTTACTCCCAGTGGAGAACGTCTCTTTCCTCTTCTCAAGTTTTACAAATTTCTTGTTCCTTTCCTTTGGCCACTCACTTTACTTCCCACATTTGTACAAAAGTGGATAGTAGATTTGAACTTTCGGGGGAAGAAAGTACCTGAATGTGCATATCCAGCAACACTCCAGCTATTTAACTACGACATTGTCAAACGCATTGCATTCATGGCAAAATGCGAGCTGGAACAGGTTGTGGATTTGGACGTTTCCGCTGTGAAAAAGTATTTGGACAAGTTGTACTTTTATTTTGGGACAACGGATCATTGGTGTCCCTTGACGTTTGTGGATGAAATGAAAGAACAAATTCCCGGCCTGAATCATAAAGTTTGTGAGAATGGGTTTGAGCACGCTTTTGTCCTGGAGAATAATGTGGGGATGGCACAATTTATCTGCGATCAAATTACATTCCCGGATACACCTACATCTATCACCCCACAAGTTATCAAAGCAAAAGATGGGGATGCTACTGCTACTACTACAGCAGCAGCAGCTTCTCAAGATGTGACCGTACAAATAAATGATGGTGCAAAAATATGTTGATTAATTATTATTTATATATATATTGTTTTGTGCATGCTTTGTGCTTTGAAATATACCTACTAGTCTTTTGAATCACTATAAATTATTGCCCTTGATATAAATATCTATTAAAACGAGATACATTATGTCTTTTGATGTCTACTTTGAAACAACAATAAACAACTCTAAACTTCACAAGTTGATTACAATTCAACTACTTGTTTTATTTTGTTTTCATTCTATAATAAATAACATTTCATTTTATCATTGTCACGTTACAACTAATTTAATACTAATTTACTCTTTTACAACTAAAATAATATAAAGCGCGTTAGCGTTTGTACAATGTACATGTATACATATTATCCCATAAAGGTAGTAAATACGTGTTCATCGTGTGACTGCAAAAATAAATTCATTATTAAACCTCATTTAAATTAAAACGGCTCAACACCATAAAGTACCTGGGGATGTTGAAGCTAAAACTCTCTGCGGCATGCCTTGCTACCTTATTTTATTAATGATTACGATTACGTGCATTGTTAGGGCGGACCAACTGACCTTTCTTCTTTTTACAATTATACTAAAAAACATTCCCCATTTTTTTGTTCATAAATTTAAAAAATGCATGAGGAATTCCAAAAATTTACCTCAAAATTATAAAACCAAATGATAAAAACACCTTTCGGATCGATTTAAATTCATTCTTTAATCAATCTCGGGCAGCTTGGCATTGTCCATTA
>JAHZNC010006284.1:0-13262 GCA_027744095.1 Zhuqinia jingwanae
ACGTAACAGGAAGAAGCAAAAGAACCAAATATCCTCCTGGTTAACAAAAGGGAATTCAAAACTTTAAATGTAAAAGGCTTTAACATAAAATTGTACGAAAGCTCTTTCATTCCATTTATTTTTATATCCTATTCCAAGTGTTTATGTCAAACAAACTACTATTGCTAAACTTCACAAGATATTCAACTTTTTATAACTGAGAAAATAATTGTATAATATGCTCAATTGTACATGTATACTATACATTGTACACATATTATATATGTGTGTTTACATCTTAATGCGCGTATTATATTTATATGAAATGTTTATAGATATCTACAGCTACAGTCAAGTACACCACATCCAATTCCGATGCTTTAAAAACTCTTTTCTTTGGTTCTCGTCTTTTCTCCATTCATTGCTTTTCTTTGTTGAAAAATTAGGTGAACAGGCGAATGCCCTTTTTTTCTGTTCCAAAGAGTTTTCCAACGTGGTAGTGATGCAACCATGTATCTTGGGATACTTTAATTCTAAGTATGAGTAAGAACGGATGGAGCGACGAGAAAATCTTGAAAGAAGAAACTTTGTTTTCTCAGTTCGTGGTGGTTGATAAAGAAAAAAAGCATATCTAGATATATACATTTCCACTAAAAGGACTAACATACATTCCTGCCTGTCTGTGTTGCTTTTACAAACTGATACTCTTGCTTGTTCAGCTGAATGAACAAGAAGGAGAGAAGAGATATAGAAAGAGATGCTCTTTACTATTTGATACTTTTTTCTTCAAAGGATGATGGGAGAAAAGAGATTGTGGTTTTTTTTACTACACAACTTCTTTGACAGAATTGGAATCCACAAAGAGGAAGTAGTAAAAAAAAACTTGATTTGATGAAAAATGTCCTTTCCGTGACATCATTCCATATAAAAGACGATCATTATATTGATAATAATGATATACCTAAAAAAATACACATGCATACAATCCCGTAAAAGAAAAATATATATACAAAATACCTACTTTAATTGCTATAAATGCAATGTTCACTGGGCTGTGCACTTGTTGTAAACACTCAAAACGAGTGAAACCACAAAAAAGAAGTCGAAACAAAACGATTGAAAATGTTTCTCAATCGAATTTAATCATTGCTACATCAAACAAGTGATACACCTTTATAGTCTTTTGCTAGCTCTTCTTTTAAAAATGGTTTGACCAGTTACGCGGCGATAATGTATCCCAAATAAAAACAGCATAGTACTAGTACAGTAATGACATAATATTCCGTCGCATGTGTGCATGTGCCTATATATAATGTATAGGTAGGTATATCAATATAGGTAGCACACAAAAACAGAAAAGAGACATTGTGATATGTTGTTGGTTTCCTTTTCTTAAGCGATTCATCCTTGTCAACAGAAAACATGTGAGAGTCGAAATGTAAAGGTCCAAGCAAGCAAGAATGGTTTTAAAAAATCACACAAGGAAAAAAGCATTAAGATCTCTTTCAAAGAACACATGTTCTACACTTTGGTGTTTCTTTTCCTTCTTTTTTCGTGTCATTTATTATTTGAGAAAATAAAAAAAGAAGCATACCATACACACAATAACAACAACAAGACCAAAAAATAAATAAAGCTTTGCACTGGTTTGCTTTTTCCTAACAATAATCTATTCAAGGTGCGCACGGAAATCCGGCTTTTCCCATGTATATGAATGTATGTACATACCATATGAACATTTTCCTCCTTTCTACGCGCAAAACCAGAGATTTACCCGAAACATAAATACCTAGACGTATTATGTATTTCCTCCTTTGCGTGTTTTCATATTACAACATGCGGATGCATATTCATATATTTTTCCTGCCTGTTTTGTAATCCAATGGCTATTATGTCCATGTGTACTATGTAAGTATGCAAGTAGGTATATATATAAACACAATGTGTAACATTAAAATCTTCCGGTGCTTTGAAATTGAATGGGCTAATGCTCCTATTCTACTATACACACTGCTTCCTTGGCTGACTAGGCAGCTTTTTTTAGGTAGTAGAAAAAAAGGGAGTGAAGCAAGCAGACTCGTTTGAAGAAAAGTGAAAGTATTACATACACTACTAGGCTACTAGGACCACTACAACAAGCTATGATGATGGTTTATGTCTTCCGAGTGTAAAGATTATATAAGACACGGTGCTTGATGGTGGCTCACGTTTCAACCAAACTCTTCTCTTCACTCCTCTCTCTCTCTCTCTTTCTCTCTCTCTACTATACAATCATAATAAGGTACTCGTTCAATGTCCGGAAGAACGGACGGATAGTAAAGTAGAAGCAACGATGACTAAGGAAGAAAAAGGATAGAAAAAAGGAGTATAAATATATGCGGTATTAAGCAAAGTAGGGGAGTTTTTAACTGAAGAAGTACGATGACTTCTCCTGTCCGTAAGAAGAAAAAAGGATTCGCTCTCTCTTCACTCGGAAGCAGCAACATCTCTTTCTCTCTCTACCCATTCATCTATTTATCCCCTCTGCTTGTTCCATAAAACTCACTAGTCACTTTCTCATTCTGTCTTACACTCTCTCTCTCTCTCTTTCTCTGCTATGCATACAAAATATTTACTATATTGCATATATGTACACGTATATATATAACAACAACATGTTTGCTCTTCTTTTATTCTATATCTTCTTTATCCCAACCAGTTATACAAAAATAATACTTAGCTTTAGCTGCTCCATCCAATTCCGTGTTATGTGCATATCATGCCATTTTGCAATATGTAGGAGCAATAATAATGATGATGAGGATGATTTTTAGCATACAAGTCAGAAGCAACCAGTTCTTTTGGCATGCATATATTATGGGAAAAGTTTTTAGAGATGAGAAAATGTCCTATGCATATGGTATGTAGGTATATGTTTAAAAGGATAATATTATGGTACTTCCACAACCAACAAGGATACAAAAAAACAGCGCAAATACTTTTGAACGTTGATTTTTTTTCCTGCTGTAGTTTATTGTTATGTTGCATCAACAACACATCTACTACCTATGTAAATACTCTGCTGCTGGGAGACATCCTGTTTTCAAGAGAAAGAAGCAGCTGCATTTTTGATGTGGTTGTTAGCAAAGCAAGCCGAACTGAAAAGTGGTACTCAAAAATGCATGCATGTGCATATATGTATATCCTCACACCACACACATGCATGCATGCATGTACACAAAAAAAACAAGGAAAGACTACAACTTTGATTGCAGGATATATGCAGATACATATATTTATACATGTTACTAATATAGTAAATACATGTAATATATTTGATGATATTCGATATCTCTTGGATGACTGCAAAAAACACTCTTGTCTGCCATTATCATTTTTCACATTGTACAAATCTCAACAATCTATCAGTGTTAGTATTTTTTTATTACTGTATACCTACCTATACAACTGTCTATTTCTGCGTTTTTTTTCTATTCAAAGCAACAAAAAAATATATGCAGCATATATTATCACAATTCAGCATCAACATGTTTAGAATAATGCTACCATATCAACATCATTGCACATGTTGTGTTGTGTTGTGTGTGTGTGTGTGTGTGTGTGTTTTGTGCAATTTTCTCTACAGCTCAACAAACAGCTTACAACATGTCACAATGTTCACATCCAATACATGTTATTTACCTACACACTACATAATAATATTATAAACATACATACATGCATTGGTATAGCCTCAAAGGAGAAAAAAAATCGCTGTTGCGGAAGGGAATTTTCTCCCTTTTTTTCTCTTTTTCTTCTGGACTACCCCCTATGCTTGCTTGCTTGTCGCGCTTTTCTCTTCATACTCAACCAACAAAACAAATTTTTATTACATTCCCAACAAATGCATGCATGCATGAATGCATTCTTTGTCTGGTGATGCTGCTGCTTCTGCGGTGCCGCTGGTATGAACACTGGATACCTTTGCATGAAAAGGTTTAGAAAGAAATCTAAACCACCAGAGTGTGGGAAACAGCTCTTTACTAGAAAAGCGCCATGAAAGGAGGATTTTGTATTAAAACAACCTATATATATATATATTTGAAAAAAGCGGAACTTGTAAAGATTATTTTGTATAAGGCTATACAACTATTATTGTGCAATGTGCTTCAAGAAGTAAAACGTATGTAGAAATTCCTTTTAACTTCTATTCACTTATTTTCTTCTACCTGATGATGACACATCTACCTATAGACACTGATTCTCTTGCAGAGAGCAGCATAATAGAAATAGAACCACACATGTACACATATGATATGCCTTTCTTGTTGTGTGTTTTTTTATACTAGCAGCAGCTTCCGCAGATTTGTACGTTCACACTTATTCTTTGTGACACGGAATCATTGCGGGAAAATAAAATAAAATAAGTTTTCTACACATAACAGAAAACAAATACGTGCTTTACTAAATATATATTGCAATTTACATTTCAATAAGGAAACTGTCTTGAATTTAAAGATTTTCCTTTGAGTAGGAATGATGCAGATCGAGTCCTGATACAGTCCAAATCGAGAAGGCTCCAAGCCTGGTTACTAGACACACGCACGCATGCATAGTAAGCAAAGGCGCAAGAATTTTACTTCAATTCAAGATATTGCAGCAAAATAGCAGTGCCAGCTAAAATCCATATGTAGTTTCTTGTCTAATATTACATAGAATACAGAATCTTTATTGTGTGTATTGTTGCTATATTATGCATATATATGTAAACGTGTTTAGCACCACAAGGAATACAACTGATTGAGTCCAAAAATTCTACTACCATCTGAGCAAATTTTTAAATTAGGTATGTAATTAATTAACTAGGTGGCAATATACTACAAGGAGCATAATACATTAATATATTTTTATCTGACATAATAATTAAAAAAAATTGATCATATATGTTTGATACCACAAATTACCTCACAAAAAATGGGTATGAGGATTATTGAAGAAACGTGATCATTGTAACATGAGCGTAATATGCAATGCACATCTTTTTCCTTTTTCCTCTTCAAGATTCTTTGCCCCATTGATGGCTTTAAAGCACCATTATTTTTCTTGTACCAAAATGCGCTGTCAAGTTGTTTACACACACGAGACAAAATCTAAAGTAGTTGTTTGTTTGAAGAAGAGTGGAAGCGCAACAGTGCATTATAGAAATAAGACAAGAGAGTATGTGTGTGTCTCCATTTTCATGCTTGAAAGATTTCAACATTAGAAGAACATCTCTCTCTCTCTCTTCTAGTTTCACATGTTCTGGTGGATATGTACATTCCTCTACATGCAAACACACACACATACACACATAAACCCAGTGTAAATTTATACTAATCTTTTTGCTTGTCTTGTGTTATGCTCACGCAGTAAGTATAACTTTTTAAGAGTTGAGATTCTCCAACGAATACGGTACATTTTGTACAAAAATACTTGTGTGTGTGTGTACTTCAGTGCCAGCCTGCCAGCAGCTATTACTGTTTACAGAGATCTTTCCTTCCTTACTCTGGCATAAATTCCCATTTAGGCATGTACTCTGACGCAGTCGGTTAATGGCAAACCATTTCTCATGTGAATATACATACGGCCTGGTTTTGGTCTGGCTTCTCAACAGCAATAACCATCCATCTCTGTCAATAAAATTTTGATGAGAAACTGTCATGTGCTTTTGTGCAGTGAGTAGTGGTGAGATCAATGCTAGTCAGCCAAGTTTTCGAATTGGAACTGCTACCTATATGTATGTAATATAGTATTCTGACCTACCACCAGCAAACCCTTACGCGATCATGATCACGTTTCTTATTGAGTCAGGTTTTTTACTCTTCTTTTTTTTGTCTAAACGTAAATACTATTGGGATTTTGCAGAATTGCAGGGAGAAACAACGGTGTAACAAACGTATTTACAAACAAACACACACACAACGTACTTACAAAACTCTTTGTGGCTCTTGTAACAACCATATACAGGCTGTGCACAATGCTCAAACCAAATTTCTACTCTTGATGTTATAATGTACATGGGTATTGTACTTTTTAAGACGTGTATGTATAATTTAGTAGTTTCACTGTCAAATTTAACCTGACGACTTTATATACAACATTTTGACAAATTGAGGTTTCAAATAAATTGCTCACTCAGCAGCAGTGTAAGCATTATTCCCATACTCGATATCCTGTTTTATGTTTTAAAAAAGGAATATATACCATAAATGAGTTTTTTGTTCACAGGGATCGTAATACACCTTTATAAAGGTATTTTTTTACTACCTTATGTAATGTCAAAATCATAAAATCGATATATGCACTGTCACCTATTGTGGAACTATATACATGTCATCATTTTTTACTGTATTAAAAGACACAATCCTTTAGTATAAAAACACTGATAAAAAATGCCTTTTCAATAAAAAAAAAAGTTTTTATAACGACCAAACAAAACACATTTTACTTACACAAACACATCAGAGAGTACTTTTTTCACATAGATTTTCCAATCCTGTATGAAATTCTATAAATAGTGTGCTGCATGTTTGATGGGAAAAGATTCCTTAGATTTTTCTTCTTCTACTTTTGCATGCATTCAGGTTTAGACAAAACTCTCACAGAGCAACAAACATACCTTTTTATCCCACTAAATAAATCTTTCTTCTATTCTCTTTTTTACAGCTAGATACATGCTTTTGTGTATTGTATGTGCATCGCAGAAGTGGCTGTCTATTGAAGTGGCTGTAGTAGGATTTCCAGAGAGAGAAAATGTGAAACAGAAGTAATGTATCCATGAAAATACGTTCACAATCCACACATCTGTGTTTTTGCGACCAACGCTAAAAAAATATATTTTTTTACAAGAAAACCAAAGATCAGACGTTGTCCTTTTGTTAGGTATACACGGGTATTCACTTACATCACCAGCATATGCCGACTCATAAACCCAAGAAATGTGCCCATCTGGAAAGAAACACCTGATGTGAAAAAATTCCTTGCTGCTGAGCTTTACTATTTCTTATATGTATATACCTACTTTCATAAATCGATAGGCATATATTATTATTATGATGATCTATAACTTTCACTTTCGTTCCATAAGCTTATACGAAAGGATGTAGGATGATGACATATTACCATCCAGCGCAGTTGCAACATTTATAAGAACGCATGTGGTAGTAGTATATTTGTATATTAAACCAAGAAAATGTAAACATTGCTGGGAAAATGGAATGAAAAAGCAAAAAGAAAGTTCCTTGTGCTCTCTCGAAAGAAGATTTTTTTTATATTCTTTTGCAAATACATATAGACAAAAAGATACTTTGTATAATTCGACTGATAGCAGCAGAACTAGAAAAGTGTATGTTTATATATGTTTATAAGTCTTTATATAAGAACATCATAATATGTGTTTATATTTTATGTGCATAACATTATATTGGCCATCATAAGCTTGGGAAACTAAGCCTGGCACTTTCAATAACAACAAAAATAATATGAAAAGAAACAAAAAAAGGAAAACAAGAGAAACCCCATCGTGTCGCGTATATAAAAGCTTTGTTGTACTCTTTTGGTGGATGAGATATAAACATATAGGTTTACGCACTTGAAATAGGGAAAAAATGGTGTCATGTGAATTTATGCACCTATCAATGGAGTATAGTAGTTGGAAGTGCACGTCCCGCGTGTACAACACTGAGTGAGTAGTGCGGTGATGGTATAATGTAAACAGTGTACATGCCCCTCTCACTCAGCCACCACCACACACCATCCAAAGATATGTATCTCTCTCTCTCTCTCTATTTCTACGTCTCTATATATTCTATGCATTATACATACAGGAAAACAAAATGCATGTAAAATTTATGTACATAAGTGTACACAAGAATCAAGTATCATTCCCCGGTCCCTTCCCGCACATTCATTTATATGGGTATGTGTATGCTCAGCAGATCCAAAACAAAAAAGAGCAAGTTGCAAAAGTAGCAAATCGAAAAAAGGCTCACTCGTTGTTGGCTATCCATGTTAGATTTTTTCTCTTTTTTTCTCCCCTTGCTTCTTCTTCACTCGAGCAGTCCTATTGAACGGTCTACTTCTATATTGCTTGCCTGGGAAAAAAAGAGAAAACGTAAAAAAAGGGATCCCGGGTGAAAGTACTACAATTCGTTATGCTGCTGCTGCTACTACTACTACTACTACTGGTGCTGCTGTGCTTATCCTGCTGTGTGTACAAAAAAAGAGAAAAAATATCATCGCTTCTACTTCTACCACAGAATAAAGGGAGTAAAAGCACTGAGGAAAACGACAAAACCCAGTTAAAAAAAGTTGTGCTGCTGCTTCCACTACTACGACTACTACGACTACTACAACTATCGCTATTGTACAAATGCCAAAGCTGAAGTAGCAGAGAATGTTGTGAAACTAGTAGAATTACAGAGTCGTTGTACTCACAGACCCAGACTAGAAGGAAAAAGTTATCTTGGCGACTCTCTCTCTCTCTCTCTCTCTCTCTGCAAATTTGATGTTGGATGGAAGAGTAGAACTACTTTCTTCTCTTTTGTGTGTGCTATCTCAGTCTACGTACATGTGATGTGGGAAAGCAGCTGAGAGATGAGCAAGAGAGAACTGTTACAAACAGAGTATAGTGTAATAATACAAAGGATGACATCAATGTACCATATGAATCCGCCACTGTATCTCTACACTGCACTATTTCCAACAATCCCAACCAAGCACAACAATACTTTCCGCTCTAACTACTACACAGGCACCTGTATGTATACAATCCTGTGTACATTTTTAGATAGCGCACTTGCCCTTCTCCAACAAGTAAAAGTACACACACGGACAACAGATTGATACAAACTTTTCTTCTTCTAATAATGCAACTATTCCAAAAAGTACCACTGCTGCCGACGACGCCAGTAGACTTGAGTCTGAAAAACGCAGAACCGCACCATCACCAAAAATTTTTTTTTACGCATATGTATATTCTTGTTCAATTCTACATATTTTTCTTGTGAATCAACACCATCCCCCCTTTTCTCTTTTTTTACTCCTCTATTCTCACTTATTTCCTTTGTAACAATTGAGATTGTTCCTCTCTCAGTTAAAAAAAAACTTTATAAAGCAGATAATAAATGTACATGTAGTTTACTACTACATACGAGCCATATAAAGCACTTTTCAGTGATAAGTGTACAAAAATATTACCGTATATAGTAGAGACACAAAAGAATGAAAATTTTACTTTTCCGCTTGTATGTTGTTAGGGAACATACTAAAAAAGGAGAGACGAGAAAGAGAGGAGGACAACATGTGATACAAATCTCTTGGTCCAAAGGAAAAAAAAGTAGTCATTCATATAAAGTTAAATTGCATAGCAAAAAAAGCTTTAGCTTTTAACCATCCGACCCACATCGTCCGTTGGTGAAGCGCAACTTTCTCCCCTCGTACCGTGCCTTATGTATGTGTGTACATGTGTATGCATGTATGTTGTGTAACCAGCATATATAGTCTGCTTTTACTTAAGTCATCTTTCCTAGTAGTAATAACAATAAATACATCTTTTCTTTTCACATACTACTTCTTTTGTAATATACATACCAGTCAAAGTGAATGTTTAGAAACCCACTTTTTCTTCTTCTCTGGATATAATTCCCGGCTGTGCCTGTGTGTGTGTGTGTAAGTCAGTATTATAGCATATCCACACACAAAAGTACTACATATGTATACCTATTATATGGGTAATTCCTCTACAAAAACTGAATAGTATAAAGTATGCGGAAAATGAACCTTTTTTAATAGAAGCTTCCCCTTTCACAAATGTTGGTACAACAACTTGTACTCTCTCACATAGAGACACAGTCAGTTGAATGGAATACTCATTCGCGAAAAAAAGAAAGAAAGTTATAACTTGGAATTGCTACTATATGTATGTATCTCCATCAGCAGCAGCGGTTGTAGTAGTAGTAGTAGTAGTTGTTGTAGTAGTAACCACCACCATTTCGCAAGATAAACGCATTCGTTATGCTTGATACTACTTTCTACCAAAAACTAGTAGCATTCCTATTTTCTTGGCGGCAAAGGCTCGCTTCCTTCTTTTCTCTCTTCCTCTTTTGCTCAGTCAAAAGATTCTCCTGTGGTTTGGTCTGGCCTGGTCTGGCTTGGTCTGGCGAACGAGCACTACTCTCTGGCAGAGAGATGCTGATGCTGCTGTGTTGTATTTCCAGAAACTTCATTCCATACTATTTTTTTTTTGGCATACTTATCATCAAGAAGAGTATTATGTACGTATGCCTATACTCCTTTTATTCTCCTTTCTTTTATGTGCCGGGATATATGTACGTGCATCCTTTTCTTCGTCTGTGTGTGTGTGCAAAAAAAGTATGTATGTATCTATAGTATACTATTAAAACGCACAAAGCGTAATGCCCTCAACAACAAATGCATGCGCTAGACTTGGCAATGGTGTGGTGTTAGTGTGGTGGTAAAATGGCATAGTAGTCGCAAGCAAGTGAGAATTCCAGGAAATGTCTTGCTAGAAGACTTAAAGAAACAGCAACAACAGCAGCGGCATCATCATCCTCATCATCATCATCATCCAACACATAACTATTTATATAGATATGGTAGCGTGGCTAATAATAATGCCTTGACTGTCCTGTATGCTTAATGCAATGCCAACCAAGTCAGTCAAGCCAAAGGAAAGCACCATAATCAAGAAAATGATGACGGTGGCGATGAACCATGCATGTAGAATGTGATCATGCTGATGATGATGATACTTTTTTTTTCTATTCTGTAACTTTGCTTACTTACTACCACTACTGCTAAGTATACATAGAACGACCACTAATAAAAAACTTTTTTTCTTCTTCTTTTCCATATGTATAAACTTCTCTAATATATCTTTCTTGTACCTATATATGTCTTCGTGTGATGGTGTGGAGTGTGAATATCATGTCAAAAAGGGAAAGTTTGAAGTTAGAAAAAAATAGTGGGGAGAAGAATAAAAAATAACAGGAACAGTACTAGCAGCAGCAGCAGGGCAGCTGTATAAAAGTCTGTCTGTGTAGCAATGGAACACATACTGGCTGGCTTCTCTCTTTTTTCTACCGATGCTGGCGTGAATACAAAGCTGTTGTAGAAGAGGATAAGAGAGAAAAAGTAGGAGAAAGTATACAAGCACCAAACTTTTCACTATATGCACTATTATACCTACATTTTACTTGGTGGTAGCTCTTTTTTCTCTCGTTACTGACTGGTTTCTTCATTTATTATTGTATACTTTTTTTGTATATATGATCTAAACGAAGAATCTATGTAAAGGATCTCTGGTTTGGATATCCGTAAAAAAAGGCAAACGAATCTTCTAATCCGTTTACTCACGCAGTTGGAGATTTTGAACTCTCTCTCTCTCTCTTTCTACTTTCTAAACTAATCATGGCATATAAATACTGAAAAAAGTTGTACTTATGTATGTACTATACTACACAGCATCAGTAGTGCACCAATATAGATTATTATTTTTATTAGTTATATGTTGTAGGGTGACGACTTGTTATTTGAGAAGCAAAGTTTGCTAAACGAAGATACTTTAGATCTTTATTTTGGAACATGGGTAGAAACTGTTACACTTCTTTTGCTACTACACAGCTTCTATTGCTAAAAAAAAGTAAACTTTATTTCTTTCCCTTTCTAGATATATATTTTTTAACCTTATTGAAAGTTTTTTTTTGTATAGATTGCTTAAAATAGAAATAAGTAGGTGTATCATATATTTATGTTTGTTGTGTGTCTATGTGTCTGATCAGAAGATGTGATGTGTGATTTATGTCCGTTTCTGTGTGTGTGTGTGTGTGTGCTACAAAATCAAATGATCCTTTTTTCAGGGAAAAAGAAAAGTAGGTAGAATGATAGGAAAGGACGGTGTGCCTCTTTTTGCAAAAAAAGAGTAGATTTTCGCGGAATGAAAAGAAGCTGTCAAAAGTTGAACGGTGTAAAAAGATCAGGTTTATAGTAAAAGTAAAAGCGATAGACAGGTACACACATACATTTTTACACCATTACATGTATATGTGATGTGCATAGGTATTTTTTATTAGTAAAGTGGGTGAAATGAAAAGTTCTTTTTTGGAACGGAATTTACTACGTTGGATGGAAAGTGCAGAGTGAGAGAGAGAGAAGAGATACACTACAGAGTATTGTAGAAACCGTGTCTTTTGATATGTACATGCTATTATTTGACTTTTAAACATAACAGGTTTATATTATACATATGTATATGTACAAGTAAAAGTCTCCATCCTTGCAAAGTACGAGTCTCGTAAATACATGTATTTTTTAGCGTAAAAAAATGTAGAAATGAAACAACTTGAACATCTACACACGAAACGAAAAAACATGTTAGAAATGTCATTCCCAAATGAACAATATGAAATTCTTCTCGTAAAAGATCAGACAGCTTTCAAAGAATCTTTCTTTCTTTTCTAGTGAAACTGCATTTTCCTCTGCTTCTGCCACCATAATATCTATGTAAGTATATAGGACGAGAGAGGAAAAGAACCCGGAGAAAGTCAGCAAAAACTGAAACGGCTGATTCATAGGAAAAAAATTATATACCTACTTTATTTTTTTCAAGGAAGAAATAAAATAAGGTTAGACATGGCAAAACTCACACATGAGCGAAAGCTATGAAAAATAAATTTGATAAGAAAAAGAGAAAGTGAGAGAGTGAAAGAAGAACAACGTGACATGTATGTGGATTTGAGTATAAAAAGGTAAAAAAAGATACACAATTTCTGGTTATTGCTTCAACACATCCACACAAACAGTCAAGTCACAGCTCACTCGACTGTCAGATTTTCATCATTCAGCAGCACAACAACCAAGGTTGAAAAGTTACTTTATTTTATTGTACTTTTTCTGTCATCGTATATATTTTTTAAAATGCGTAGCAGTATTCTCATTCTCAATAATAAAATGTAAAATATATCCAATAAAAAATGGGAAATTCAGGTGACACAAGACAAGAGTGAAAAGAACAGTAGTCAAATTGACGAGATACATCAAATATATTATGTGTGTCATGAATGAATTCAACACTTTTCATTTTCAAAAAAAAATGAATGGAAATTTTGGGATGAAGAAGTAAAAAATATGCAAAATATTAGCTGAATATTTTTTTACACCTATTTGAGCTATAAGATCGGTCTAATGGGATCATGCTTGTCCGTACGCTTTTTTGTGTGTGCTCGATAACATTTGAATGGAACACC
>JAHZNC010006285.1:0-27151 GCA_027744095.1 Zhuqinia jingwanae
CCAAGTTTAACTTAAAATAAGAAGCTTGTATTTTTCTTCGTTTTCAGGGTTTTCCTGTGGAGTTGACTGTCATTGAAAATAGGGTTGTCTCTTGTTATATTATTTACGTAAAGCGTTCCTTCCACTTTGCTGGCATGCATTCAACACGACACACTAGCATAAAACCAAGCCAGAGACCAATAAAATGTACTTTAACTACCTGTATAATGTAAGGATAGTCTTTCGCATGGATTAACTGGATTTTTTTTCAGTAGCCAGTGGCACTTTAACCTTGTGGATAGACTTATCTAAATGCTAAAAAATCCTACTAATAATGACGCTTTCCACAATATTTAGTGTCCATCTGCATAATACTTCATATTTGGAATGTTATGCTGGTGCGCTGAGGTGATTAGATGATTAGTGGCATTCACAGTGAAACAGGAGCCACATTTTATTTTACATAGAAAATAGTGTACCTTCATTGATGTGATAATAAAAAGGAAGTTATTATTACACATACTAGACAGCATCCCTTTAAATAATCTACATTCAGCTACAGTTACAATAAAAATGGAGTTTGTGATAGCGGGTACCGCTGCAGCCACTGCAGGTGCCATTTGCAATCCCCTCGAGGTGGTAAAAATCCGAATGCAGCTTCAGGGGGAATTGCAAGCTAAAGGCAAGTACGCTGTACACTACAGGTGAGTTCTAATGACAATAATTATAATTATAGACATTGATGTGTTTAATGTGTGTAGGTATACATTTAGTTGTTTTGATTGACCACGCAAATGATCTCACATTTCCCCACAGAAATGTTTTTCATGCATTCTACACAATTGGAACTAAGGACGGTCTCTTGGCGTTGCAAAAGGGGTTGGTTCCGTTTGTGTATTACCAGTTTGCTGTCAACTCCACTCGACTTGGTCTTTTCCAAGTGGTGAGTGACAAAGGATGGACAAAAAATCGGGATGGCAAAGTTCATTCCGGAAAAACGCTTTGTTTAGCCATAACCAGTGGAGCCCTTGGTGGTTTTGTGTGTTCCCCCTTCTTTCTGGTCAAAACGCACCTGCAGTCCAAAGCTAACGAAATATCCATTGCTGTTGGTCACCAGCACCAACATTCCGGGATGTTCAATGCACTCTATACAATTTTCAGGGAGCATGGAGTCCGTGGTTTGTGGCGAGGCACTACCAGTAACATTCCCCGTATCGCTGCCGCATCCGCCGGGCAACTTTCCAGTTTTGAGCTTACACATGAGTTCATGAAGTCCAAGTTCCCCGGCCAAGTTTGGATGCCCCTCTGTTGTTCCAGTTTTGTCGCCGGGTTCTTCATAACCACTCTCATGGCTCCTTTTGACCTCATAGCTACCAGATTCTTCAATCAAGGGACAGACTCTAATGGAAAGGGCCTTTTCTACAGAAATGTTTTTCATTGCGCTGCAAAGGTGTACAGGAAGGAAGGATTTCTTGCATTTTTCAAGGGATGGACCGCTTGCTACTTCCGACTAGGACCTTACACCATGCTTGTCATGGTCTTTTGGGATAGACTCAAACATCAGTACAAGCAGTTTTCTGAGAGAAATACTGATGATAATAATAATAACATATCGTCATCATCTGAGATCATTAATAAAGATACTGCCTGATTTCATACAAATAATCGATCATTTAATTAATTTTTCATCATTATTAATCGTGTATCATTTCATTCGGAGAGAAAGTACGGTACACAATGTAAACAAAGCATTTCATTAAAGTTCTGTCTCTGTCTACATTTATTTATACACAAGCACAGCTGACCATGTAAACAATACATATCAAATGGATGCATCAGTGCCCTTGCATAAAGTCGCGATTTTGGTAACCAAAATCAAATTTGTGGGTTGAGAGATAGGACACTACATCACAGAGCTCACATTCTTCTAAAGCACTTGAATTCCATGAATCACCAAGTTTACCATACTGCCTGCTTTTCATGCAAATTTTTACTTTTGACATATTTCTATACGTACATATGAATAATTTTAATTTAGACCAATTTAGATTTATTATTTAGATTAGCGTAGTTAAAGTAATTAATTTTGTTGTGAATTATTTTAAGCAATAGAACACCCATTTAAAAATGGTAAAGCCAAAGGTCGCGTTTAACCGGATACTCAAGCTGTCCAACAATGTGGGTAACCCGACGGCTTTAAAGCCAGTTGTAGTGGCGAAACTGGCCAATGTCAAGTTACAATTGGAAAATGTCACAAGTAAGCCACTTATCCTTATGAAAGCAATGTGTTTAAAATAAGTTCAAGCGGAAGAAGTAAGATGAGAGTGTGATATTTATACAAAAAAATGCTAATTAAATTACTGTTATTGTCATTTAAATAATTTGCAGTTCCACTGGAAGGGAAACAAAGACCCCGCCTCCCTATTCTCGTAGTGGATGAGATTACCCGATTGTTTGATACTAATGCAATTGTAACTTATTTGCTGGAGGTGGGTAATGTGCCACCGTCTCAAAAGCTGCTGAATTTAATGAATTTTGAGGCACATCGGTTATCTGTGAGGATTATCAAATTATATAATAACTATAATCTATTTTCTAGTAGATTTGTAACATATCATTTAAATAAATTCACTCATAATATTCTCTTTTTATTACACTTTCAGCCAGCCGTTTTGGCATATTTATCCGAGAAGGGTGACACTGATTTTGGTGTGGCGACGGAATTGTCAGGAGCACTGACAGAATTGGATCAGTATGTAAATTCTCGTGGATTTTTAAGTGAAGAGGTGAAACAATTATTTTTATGAAAAAAAACTTCAAGATAAAAAAAACGATATATTCATTTTCCCTCTCTTTCATTTTGCAATTAGCGACTTCCTAAATTTGAAGATGCCATCGTCTGGTCCACCTTGTATCCTCTCATGGCAGGCAGTGATAAAATCACATCGAAATTCCCCAAGATCCAGGAATGGTTTTCCAACACTTGCAGAAATCAAGTATTTACTGTATGTAGTTAAATCAAACAAAAAGAAAAATGTTCATATTAATATTTTTATTTTGAAATGTTATTAATTTTTTTAAACCCCCATTTAAAAAATAGGAATCTATATCAGCAGTGAAACCACTTACAGGAAAAGAAGGTGTAAAAACTATTTTTATTTGTAATCCTGCTGCTGTTGTATCAACATTTTGTGAACGCTTCGCAAAAGCTGAGGCAACCCGGTCAAATAAAGTAGAAGCCTTGGAATCTACAGATGAGCCTCCACCTACTGCTTCAGTCACAAAGGAGGAAATTGCCGCGGCGAGGAAAGCTTGGAAGGGAGCATATCCACCGGCGGCAGCTGTGAGAGGAAAACGAACTGGAGAAATGTAAGCCGGTTAGGTAAATATTTTTGTGTAAGACTTAAAATTGGTCATAAAAAAATTTTGTGCTAAAAACATAGATTGCCTATTGCCGGCCAAACAAATTACCTGGTGTCCTGTCAGAGTCAAGTCATAACTAAAAACAGCGAACAAGTGTTCCTGGATCTGCCCACCCTCGAGGTTAAAGAGAGGCTAGCGGAATGGCTGGACAAGCAAAGTGAAGCTTGGACACCAAATGCCCGGCACATTGCGAAAAGTTGGATGAAAGAAGGTCTTAAAGAGAGGTGCATCACAAGGGATCTGAAATGGGGTACTCCAGTGCCCTTGGAGCAGTATAAAGACAAGGTGTTCTATGTGTGGTTCGACGCTCCAATAGGATACATAAGCATGACAGCAAATTATACTGTCAACTGGAAGCAGTGGTGGGTGAATCCAAATAAGGAGGTGGAGATTGAATACTATCAGTTTATGGCAAAGGACAATGTACCATTCCACTCTATCCTGTTTCCAGCTAGTTTAAAGGGAACAAAAGAGCCGTGGACTTTAGTGAAGCATTTGATTGCCACAGAGTATTTGAATTATGAGGACGGCAAATTCTCCAAAAGTAGGGGTGTTGGAGTGTTTGGGACGGATGTAATGGAAACAGGTAAGTTTGTCAAAAATATAATATATAAAACAGTCACTCGTCGACTCGTCATATCATCAATATCATCATCCTCATCTTTTCCGTTTATTCGTTATCGTCGTACTTATTTTTCCAGCAACATAGTTTTGCTTTACACATTTGCAGCTATTTTCACTTCAAGGCCAGTCACTTTCTGTCCGATCCGAATGCCACCGAACATCCCACAATATCTGTATGTCATGCTTAAGCCTTTAGCTTAGATGACGCACGTGGGCAACCCACGCCATGTATACTATTTACTTGTACAAATACTCAGGGTCATTTTTCAACTCAGTGTCTTCCCCCATTTTACTCTTTTATTTTCCAATTTTCCTTGAAGTCTGCTTCTCAGGTCAAAGTCAAATGCTGTTTATTTTTTGTAAATATACTTAGTCGTTTAAGTTCCTTGGCTGGACGAGATTTTTTTTAAATTCTTAAAATCAGACTATTTGTTTCTGTCTGAATTTGTTTCTTTGGTATTAAAAAGTAGACAGAGGAGGAGCATGGTCCTCTCCTTGTTTCATTTATTACAAAACTACTCATTTCGTTCCATTTTCATAAAAAGATAGTCTAGAAAACAGACTTGACTGAGACTTTTTAGGCGATCCAACTTTTGAAGTGACAAGGGGATGTAAGATGTAAGGTAGTGTCTGTCTGGTCCTTACTGTTTTTACGCCACGCCATCCATATCCATATGCAACACAAAAATGTAGTAGTAGTATTAAGTAGTACTAAGTAGTACTACTATGAAAGCATGTATGTAGTATGTATGTAGCTATGTACATAAGAGTAAATATGTAGAATCTACATTGTAGATAGATAGTGTAGCATTGTTACATTGTTACACGAAGAAAAAATTCAACCTCATGTTCAGTCATGTTATATTGTCAGCATAGTCATCATACCAGCAATTTTAAGGTTATGTCAATATTTAACAGAAAGAATACAAGCCAACTTGGGTTAGAATAGAAGAGCCTATTTGCACTGCACAGTGTGCAGGCAGGCTGCAGTTTGAATGTACTTGTTCGAGTGTAGTAGCAACAGCAAGTCAACAATGAACAATGTAAATGTGTCGGTCTACCTATTGTGTAACAATGGTTAAGTGAATGGATGGCTGCTAACTTGTTTTGCTGTATCACTTTACATTTAAACTTGACCTGCTTTTTTAATTCTTGTTGAAGAGCATCTCGACCACTTCCTTCTACTATACTCACTAGCTACTTCCTTTTTTGGTCGTATACTTTACTAGGTATATCTTCCTTGACTTATTCAGATGAAAAGGAAGGAAAAGGAACCATTTACATCGTAACGTCCATATAGATCTATGGCTTCTCTTGACATTTTGGCATTCTTTATTGACAAGGGCTCTTCCTGGCCCACACTTGAATCTAGGGCTTGTCTGTTTTAGAGGCTTAGGTTACGGCTTTGTCTCGACACGAGGATTTTTTTTTGTGTCCAAGACCCTCTGTTCTACTACTTCTTTGTCACCACAATGCATATATGTGCCCATGTATCTTTTAAAAGAAACTGTGTTGAGGTTACGCTGCATTTATTGCTTTGCTTTGCACTGCAATTTTTTAAAAACAACTTTTGATTATGATATCCCCTTCCTCTATTTCTCAAATTTCATACTGGACTGATCCAACAGAAAACTCAATTGCCATTGTGTTACTTATCCACATTTATTCTCAATTTGAAAAATAAATAGTACATTCTAATTCTTTATCATTATAGCAGCATACGGCGAGCACACAGACGATTTTGCAAAATGCAAAAGATAGGGAAGGAAGGGTTAGGTTCACGTCAACTTGACGTTATTTTTTTGAGTACATAAATGAATGAATGGGAAATCATTATCCGATCCGATCCGTCTGTTGCCTGTGGTAGGTCATTAGTTACGCGTAGATTACTTAAATCTTCAATCTTAAATGGTTGTGTAGCTACATGTCTATGTGTTGAATGTGTGGTAAACTAATAGTAATCATAATAAATTATTCTTCGTCGTACACGGTATGTTATGTTGTTGTTGTGTGGTGACGTTGGTGGTGGTCGTACCTGTCGTCGGTGATTGTATTTGCTTTACCACCGTGCGTGCTTATGAATGAAATGAAAAAGGGTAAAATTATGAGGAGTATGATGAGATGACCCACCACCGTGTTTTCTGTGTGGTATGGTTTCGGTAATTATGTATTGTTGAATGGAGTAAAGGTTGTATTTATCCTTATTGAATTACATTTGGCATAAAAATTAAGATCATCATCATCAGATCACTTAAGCTTCATTTTTTACCTGGTCATTTGCTGGCGATGTGTGTGGCATCACTACTTGACTTGGTAAACATAAACAAACTCAGGTAGATAATCACATTATCATTTGGTAGTAATTAGGGTGCGTGTGGGTGGTTGATATTGCTTTACGTTTGCATTTAAGTGTTTTGTGTGTGGTAGCCATCAGTCAACCCATATACCTACAAGTAAGTCAGTCAGTATTGTTTACCAACCCTCGTGTGTGGCGATTCAGTGCGGTGGGGCGGCGGAGGAGGGACAAAGGGTATAAATAATTGGGAATAATTGATAATGGATGTAAAAGTGAAGTGATTCGATTTTACCGACAAAACCAACGACGACGACCCCACACAGCAGTTGCAGAACGCACACACCACACAACACATACGTAAAAGTGTCTAAAATGACAGACATCAGGCCACCATGTAAAATGTAAAAAAAAAACAGATTCATCTTACAAAGGTACATAATAAGTATCATGATGATGATAATCACTAATCACCATTATTCGATGGGATTTACAAAGGCATAATAATAAGGCAAACCAAGCTGTATGAAAATGAAGTATATGACATGGTGGGTGGTCGTCTATACAAATTGGGTATCTAGTTTAGTTTACTTGAACATGATGTGATGTTGATGGGGACGAAGACGAAAGGGAAGTGAACAGGGCGAGAATATGGGAGAGAAGTTGAATAGGGAGGGATATTATGTAGATATAGGTGCGTGTGTGTATATATTTATGTTTGTTTGACTGTCTGGATAATATGGAAAGGGGGAAGGGTCTAAAAATTTGAAAAAGAGAGGAAGCTATGAAACGGAGCTGCTGCTGCTCAGGGTTTTTTTTTTGAAAGTTGAGTGCGGATGCGCTTCCCAGAGCTATATGGTTTATGTTACGCGAGTTGAGTTGGTCTTTAGTGGCAATGAGCCCATTCTCTGTGACTGGGAAAAGGTCATGGAGTAGAGAGCAGGGAAGATGGTGTTTTGGTGGAATCTAGGGCAGGACTGTCCTTGGTCTTGGTCTTGTGGCACAGCTTTGCTCTCTCCTGACCCACATTCAAGTTGAACAGGCCTTGACTCTGGCCGTCAAACCGGGAGAGATCCACCTTGGACTAGATTCCTTCTCAAAAAAGGGAAGCAAGAGCAGAGAACAGCGCAGCATGGGCTCTCTGTACACCTTACCCCTTCCCATACAGAAAATGGCTGCAATATAGTTGCAACAAAGGTGGAAGTGGAAGGAAGCTATCAAATCAAGTTTACACACGTCTGTCTGTAGAAAAGAGGTGGACTCGACTTAACTAAATTGTATGGGAAGTAAAGGTTGAAGGTGTGCCTGCATACGCTAATGATAGAAGTAAGAAAAATATGAACTCGTCTGCTGCTCTAAAACTAGAAGGTGTGTAAATAACTTTTAGACCCTTTATAAAAATGGAGTTAACTCAGCCATTTATGCTCGCTAGACCCTGAATTTTTTTTTTAACTCCAATTCTTCCTCTATGGACGTACTGGACAACTTTTTTGATAGCACTCTCCATATTGCATTAATTCACTAGAGGAAAAAAAACACAGTAAGTTTACATCTACGCTACATAGACCGGGGTCTATGGAGGATATGGCAGTGGCGTCTTGCTATTATGCCCCCTTAATTGTAATGCGATGCAGATTGCTGATATGGTACCTAATTTAAAAAAAAAATTCCGGACCAGATTTACATTAATTAAGGCAATTAGATTTTGTATTCTAAAAAATGATTTTTTAAACCAATATAGGTATGTTGTAATTGATTGTTTAGAAGAGCATCAGCATCATATAATAAATACAAAAAATTGTTTGTAGGTAGGGATATAATATAGGTAATAAATAATAATTATAGGTATATGTGAATAGATAATTTGCGTTGAATTGGGGCATATTGAGATTCTTGTATATTGGAGTAGCTTTGCAGTATGTGAAATTTTATACGAACTTCGTATTGCGTTGCCCGCATATAGTAATAATAGTAATGAATGTGAGTAGATAGGTTTACTAACAGTAAGTTACTATTGAGAAGTATTTAGGGACAGTTTCTGAGATCCGGTGAAGGACACTTTTGGAGAGTCTATTTTGTAAAATGCAGGCAGTGTATCATTCATTATTATGATATGGACATTGAATCCCAAACCAATATTACATGTTGGGTACGACCCTACATACATTGTTCTTTAGTTTTGTACCACATCACCGACCGTCCGATGCAGTTATTATATGAAGATAATGACAATGGTTAAACTGGCAAGAGAGGTGGAGAAGGATAGATGGTATGGAATGGGTGGTATGCATGTGCTTGGTACTTTACTCAATTGTACATAGTACATAAATACATACCATACATATTATAGATACATAAGCCCATCCATGAGATTGACTGAGCTATTTTTCTGGTTGACCTTGTGTAATCCCATCCAGCATTAAAAAAGATGCATAGATCCTATAAAGCGGTATAAAAGGAAAGAAGACGGTATGGAGAAAAAAGAAAATGTATGAGAGGAATGAGGAATAGCTGTGTGTAGTGAGAAAGTATGAAATTTGTTGCTTGTTTCAAAGAAATGTGAAATGGCAAATGCAAACTTTTTTCTTCATAATATGCTCTAATGTGGAGTGAGTTGGTGTAGGCAGATGCGTTGCGTGGCTCAACACCGAATTCGGTGTGTGGTGGTGGCACTGGTTTCAATATCAAGTTCTTGTACTTCGAATGCTGTGCACAACAAAATGTACGACAGTGCTACTATCCTCATCCTCTTGCAAAATGATGCTATAGGATTTGTTTTACCATGATCGTGATAATAATGATGAGACAACATGTTGCTACAAGGCAACACAATAGCGTATAAAGTTAGACATGTTTTGCCTTCTGCGATTGCTATGTTGATGTCCTATATAATATGCATGTGATGACTATATGGTGATGCCTTGGCATAAAAGTCTATTGAATTCAATCCTCCACCACCATAAAATTTTATTCTCCATCCATATAATTCCATAGCTCACAACCAACTCCTGCTCTCTTATTTTTCTGTGAAGATAGGTCTGGGCCATATCCTCCCGTTTCTCGGTCACTTTTTCTCGTTCAATGTCACTCCCTCACAGAAAAACCAAGTTTGTGGAGCACAATCACTGAAACAAGGAGTGTCAAGAGCGCACCTGCACATAAAACTCTATCCCAGTCGCACACATGAGAATTAAAACATTTGTGTTTGCAATGCTTATTCCCATCTCTTCCTTCCTGTTTTGTGTAAAATAAAGGAAGGAAGAGTCCATTAGTCTCCATTAGCTTGCTTTTAATGTCAGATTCAGAAGCACAATGCAATAATCATAGATGATGATGACGATGAATTGAATAGGAATGAAAAATTATGTAATACGACGTATTGCATAGCATTGTTGTTTTAGGCATGCACATTGTACACCACATTTTCACATGTTTTTTTCAGTTGCATACTCTCATTTTTCTGGGTTATCTCAATAATCGAATAAAAAAAAAAGATAATGAATGAAGACTTGTGCATCTCTGCAGTGCAGAGTCTGCACTGACTGTCCATATCCGATGTATCCTTGCATCTCTGCTTGTTTCCGTTCTCATTTTCAGGATGACCTTTTTTTCTCTTTTTTTTGCGAAAATTCATGTGATGATATGATTTGGTTTTTACGACGGACATTTTGATGATAAACCTTTTTTTTTAAATAAATAAATCTAATTATTGTTTATAGGAATTCCTGCAGACATCTGGAGATTCTACTTGGTTTACGTTCGCCCCGAGTCCATGGACTCTGCCTTTTCCTGGGACGACTTTATGACCAAGAACAATAGTGAATTGCTGAACAATCTAGGAAACTTCATTAACAGGTCGCTTACATTCCTTGAAAAGTTTTTTGATAGTGAGGTGCCCACAATTGTGATGAGCGAAGAGGACTACAAGGTGGTGGCGGATGTGAATAGGCAAATTGTCGAATATGTCAATCTGTTGGAGTTGTGTAAACTGAGGGATGCGCTTAGACAAATATTGGCTATTTCCAAACTTGGCAACGTGTATTTTCAAGGCCAGAAGCCGTGGACATTGACAAAGAATGTGGGAGAGTACGTTTACATAAATTGAACAAGCAAAATACCTAAATAATGTTAATATAAATAAATATGCGTGTGAATTTTGAAGTTATTTTTCTTCTTTTGTCATTTCAGTCGACAGAGATGTGGTACGATTTGCGGTGTAGGCGCCCAAATAGTGTTTCTGATTATGACCCTGATCGACCCCTTCATGCCAACAGTTGCAAAGCAGATCCGAGAACAGTTGAACGTTACAAAACCAGTATTCTCGCTAAGCCTACTACCATTCCTACCACCCGGTCATAAGATTGGGAAGGTGAGCCCTCTCTTTCACAAATTAGAAGCTAGTGTGATTGCCGATCTCAGAAAGAGATTTGCAGGAAGTCAAGCAGACAGAAAAGAAAAATGAGGATCATAATAATAATAACAAAAAATACATCTTATAAGAAAATAAATTGTCGAGTCATTGTGTAAATTTTATTATAACTTAACAAGTAAAATAATAAAATACAATACAATAACAACAATATTTAGTACAATAATAACTCGTTTCGTTTCATATTTTTTATACAATAATTTATTTAAATTATTTCTATAAGCACACGACGTTGTTCATAAAGATTTTTTTTGGTGTTTTCATTGTATTTTCTCGCTCCGAAAGTTGTTGATGGTTTTAGTTTTGGTGAGAATAACACGAGGAATGAATTGAGAAAAATTAAGAATTTTATAAGAAGTTACATATCGCCGCAGAGTTTACAATTCGTCCTTCTTTGGTGCGTCATCGTCTTCATCTTCTTCTTCGCCCTAAACACAAAAAAATAAGGAATATTAAATTACTATCATTACACGAGTATATCCATACAAAAAAAGAAATAATTAAATTAAATGCGTACCTGATCTGGTGCTGCCTGGCCGTATGAACCATCAGTTTCCAAGAATTTGGACAAACCTTCTAATGTACGTTCTCCGTTGTATTCCACAACCTGTTATCACAATGACACAATCAAATATTTTGTTATGAGTATTTTTTTTGAACAGGTGATTTCATAGTTTATGAACATGTGTTCCACATTATGATTGATTATAATAATGGGGACACGTATCATATTCAGAATGGTGACCTCAATACTTTAGAAAATGATATGATTTTTTTAACCTTATTATCACCACGCTTATATAATTTGATGGTAGGGAAGCTGTTGATTTTCGTGTGCTCCAGCTCGTTGACGGTGGCATCCATCTTGGCAACAACGATGCTTGCGTGCTCTAGGTACTTTTCACCGAGTTTATCATAGATGGGGGCCAATTGCTTGCAGTGACCACACCATGGGGCGTAGAATTCAACAAGAACGTCCTTCTCCTTGTTCAAGGCAACATCATCAAAGTTGGAGGCAACGAGGGTCTTGACGGCGTTCTTATCCCAGTCCTCAGGGACATCTTGGGAGAGGAGGTGTTGCTGCAATTTGAATTTAATTATATAATTTAGAAGAACGACACGACGGGCAATCATGGATGCAATTTATGTGAGCATAAATGTGTGCAACATGTACCTTGAGCTTTCCGGCAATAAATTCATTTATAAATGTTCTCATTTCATCGACATTGTCCAAAACATTTCCAGTAGGTTTGTACTTGGCCATTTCATCAGCTAATCTGATCAAACGTGCAGCGGGAATTTCTTCCTTCTTCATTCCAAAGAATTCCAAGATTCTGCCATGGTCTTCATCATCAGTGTTGATACTGACGTAGAGGAGCTGATGCATTAAAATATTATTAATTAGACTAATTCATTTAATTTAATGTCAAAATGCAATCGGATGCAAAGTAAATGTCCTACACCTTTCCACCCCAGAAAACTATTTTCTAATTAAGCTAGCCAGGAGGATAATAGTGCAGATTTTAATTTTCCAATGATTCCTAGATCGCAATCCACAAGTTGGAATTTGCTTCTTAGCTTTATTCATTGGACAACTAACTAGCTTTTTAAAATCAATTAATTCCCAGTCGCCTACCTTGTCCTTGACTTCCTTAGCCAATGGGCGGTGAGATTCCAAGAACTTGTCATAATGTCCAGCTTCCTTGCTCAAGAACAGGAGAACATGGCTTCTGATCTCTCCTCCGAACACCTTTTGAGCAGTTTCGTGGTTGAAGTCAACAATCAGTGGAAGAGCTTCAGACTTGATGAATTTACCAATATTTTCTTCAGTGAGGTCCGATGTGAGGTCAGCACGTCCATCGTCAAACTGAAAAAATCATTCATTATATTTAACCTCCAATTTCTCATGTTTAAATTCTAGAAAAAATAGCATACTCTTGACAATTAAACGGATCTTTATGATACCTTCTTGTATACAGCAACAACGTCACCGCTAGCCTTATTATCAGCAGCAAGAGAGGAGTCAGTCACTAATCCGAAAGGATACTCATCAATACCCTCCGCAGCAGCCAAATATTGCTTGGCAGCTTCGTTGTCAGCAGCCTATACAAAATCCCAATACACATTAATTTATACAAATTGTTCTAGCAATAATGAATGAGCATTTTGACCACATTTGCATGGATTCTTATCACCCACCACCACGTGCCGTACAAGTATAGCATGCACATGCACTTACCGAGAAGAAACCGATTACAGCTACGTCGTTTCCATCAATCAAATTCTTGAGCTCCTCGGCAGAGGTCAAGGTTACTGCAGCAGGGCCAGTCTTCTTTAACAACCAGTTAACAATCTCATCAGCAGTACGTCCACCACTGTAGTCAATTTGCTTTCCGTTCCTGTAGAATTTCAAGGTAGGATACCCCTTGACGCCGTTCTCTTCCGCGAGCTCACCTTCCTCGGTAGCATCTACCTTGCCTAATTTAATGGAGGAACCTTGGTCCTCCAACTTTTTAGCTGCTTTCACGAATTCAGGGGCTAGGGCTTTGCAGTGACCACACCAGGGAGCATCTGGAAACAAATAAATGTCAACCATATTTAGCAATTCAACCTAGACACAAACAATGACATTTAGAAACAAAAAAGAACAATTAAGACTTACAAAATTCCACGAGAATAAATTCATTATCCTTAATAGCCCTCTCATAATTTCCTTTTGTCAACACGAGGACACCCTCATCAGTCTTAATTTCATCGTCACACTGAACGACAGCAAAAGCTGCCATCAGACAGGGAATGATTGCCAACGCCAACCTCATCTTTTTCTAGTTTAATTACTTGAAATTGCTAATTAATTTCCTAAATTTTATGGTTTATAATTTCAAAAATACTACTAAACTATTTTTTAATTGAAAATCTCATCTATTAAGATAAACTACTGTTAACCCGTCAACACTCGACTTATTCCTTCCACTGACAACTGGCAACTGGTAATGGCGAAGATGACGATGAATAAAAAGTCTGTCGAGATTTTTTTTTGACAATCTGTAAACCTTACTCACACTTCAAACCTGTGAAGCCACGTAGATTTGTACTGACTTTGTGCTTTTTTCAATAGCATTTAGTTTTACAAGTAAAGCGTTTTTTACGGTATTGCAATTGAATTATTTGCTTCTTCGTGGTTAGTAAAAACACAAGCGGTTGCTTTAGGGATGCTCAACATGAAACATCACAACTTCACGTAATGCCAAGCTGAAAATACAAAATTTGTTTGGCTATTACCCTCATTACAGGCAATACTTTAAATTAATTGGACAACATTAATTTTAGGTTATAGTTAGGGTTTATGGGTCCTTAAAGGTTTAGCGCAGGGTCCACATGGACGGCACCTTCGGTGTCTTTGCCGGAGAATTATAAAAAAGTTGAAAGAACTTTGACTGATGAGATGTGCGTTTTTTAACGTGGCAAGGTATGCCGTACATTTTGCAGTTGAGTTAAATGCAAGCTGTTCAATTTTAGTCAGGTCTGCTGATGAGTATGGCAAGGATAGTCTCCGGTTCGTTGGCTTCGTCGTGGACACTTCGCATTGGCTCCGAGGGGAAAAGGTGGACGTGGGATGTAAAAAGGAGTACCTCGCCTATGTTACAACTGTCAGTGGAGAAAATAGTGTGGGTGGATAGGAGATTTGAAGACTAAAAATGTAACAAAGCACATATAAAAAAACGTGATGACGTGATAGGATTGTGGTGGTGGAAAATATGATGATGATGATACCGATATATTACTATTACTATTACCCATGAAAGAAAGGGAAAGGATAAAAGAACAGGTTTAAAAAATGCATAGCACATCTCTCATCTCACTCTAAAATTCTCTACATGCATGACATGATGAACTGAAAAGATGAAAATAGATGCTTTTGGTTGGTTTGTCACCATATAAAGTGCCACGTAAAATCGGATAATTTTGAGAATACCCGTGAACCTGGGCAATATACGGGGAAATAGCCAAAAGTGACTTGGACGATGATGTTCGAGGAGATACTTAGAATTTGAAATGCATGGCAAGCATGCATTGATGTACATACATTTAATTTTTATATCTAGTTTTTATGTGTAGCTTCGTCTGAGAGATGCATTATAAATATTATGTACTCTTCAATTCAAATTCAAATACCTCCACTAATAATGGTAGAGTGGTAGTGGTGGTCTGCCGATGCAAAGATGATGGTATTATAAAAATATCTTTTGCTCTTCTGTTCAAGGGGGACGCAGAAGCGTTGAAAATGAAAAAAAAACCTGTTTTCCAGTAGCAGTAATTTTTCTTGAAAAAAATAACGAATTTATTTACACGTACTAACGTACAATATGTTGATGATGTGTGATGTGATGATGAATGCGGTTGGTGTTGGTACTTGGTGGTCGGTCATCATGTGCATGTAATTGTTTTTATTTTGGAGGATGAATGGTGAAACACTGGACTGGACATCGACTGGTCGTCGTCGTCTTTCTTTTCAACTTTTGACTGAATTTAGCAACAAAAAAGTAATTGGTTTATTACAAGAGGAAAAGGGTCGTGACTTCTTATTTTGGGTGGTAGTGATCATCTTTTTCCTGTTGATGAATGCAATGTATATAACGATTAACTCTAATAAATGATATATGGCAAATGGCAATGGTCAGTTGGTAGTTTGGTAGTAAGTATGCTAAGACGAAACAGACAGCACGCAGAGCGTCTTTCAGTCTTACTCTAATCTACTATTTTTACTTGATAATAATGAGGGAAATGTGGGATGGAAATTAAAACATAAATGTATTAATATAAAGGAACTCCTCTTGTAAATATGAACTTTTTTGGATGAATTTTTATCTTCAAAAGCAACTCAATTGAACAGATAACAGATTTATGTGTATTTATTTATATTACAGGAAATCACACAGCACAAGGGGTGAGCATTTTTTGGTGGGGGTGGGGAAGTCAGACATCATTGCAAATATGGAGGCTCAAGTGTTAATTAATAAAATAAACATAATTGATGTAATTTTCTAAACTTCAGTTTAATTTTTTCTTACTTTTTCGCGTTTGTTTTTGGACAGTGGTATAGCGTAAGTATTATGTATGTAGGTATTCATCTATTATCTTTGATAAAAATTACAGTTACAGTTTGCAAGTCACAATTACATTAATTACAACGATGAAAATGCATTAACACGGATCATATTCAATAATAATGCGCAATTCTTAATTTCTTGTACGCTCTTTCTTTTTTATCTACCCTTTAATTTAAATAAGGCAGTTATGTAATGTGATGTATTTGTATACTATACGTATTTGTATTCCATTTACAGTTTAGTTCTTTTCTACAAAAATGTCAGTTAAAGATATTACGATTATTATTAGTTGAAATGATGAATAGGTGGATGGTAGTTTTTTAAAGAAGGTAAACTTGCAATCTTTTGGTGCGGTATACTAACCAGAATCCCCCATTATTACGTCAATACTTAAAATAATTGGTAAATTAGTTGATAATATTAAGCACTTTTAAATTATAAAAACATTGTCACTATATATATATATATACCTATAATTAAATTTTAAGATAGTCTTGTGTTACAATTTCTTTCATTTTCTGGTTGGTAATAATGATTATTAGCTAGCTATATAAAATTTTACGTGCAATGCAGTGCAACTAGGTTTTGCACACAAGTCATGACTCATGAGACATATATCATCAGAACCTATTAATCAGTTTACAATTCAGTAAAAATTTGGATTTGTGCTACTAAGTACTGCTAAACGACATCGTAATATTATTTTATTTCAATGAATGAATAAATGAAAATGAATTACTACTCAGTTTTATCTGTAACATTACTTAACAAATTAGAACAAAGGCAGTGTACATGTAAAGGAAAATTATTGTTACACTACAACAATCAATCATTTGAACTCGTCTTGTTACTTTTAGCAAGAAAACATACACGTAATCTGATTTTACCATAAAATACATAATACGTAAAATATTTTACGTATTAAATCTGGAGGACTCATTAAAACAATTAGTCATCGTTAACAACTTACCTATATAATTTTAGTTTTAGTTGTGTAGCTAAAAAAATCTCTGTTATATTTAATTTTTATTATGTCATACCAATGTGTTTAAATAATAATTATTATTTAACGCGTTATTTAAAAAGGCAGTTTATGTGACAGTCATCTTCAGAAGAACAACAGAGTTTTTTGTAAGTTTTTTGTCTGCTTTTGACAATGACCTATATAATAATAATTAATTATTATATAACTTTGCTGGTTGACTTTTCAGACTTTGCGATATATATAAACTATACTAAAAAGTAAATAATATTTAATATATAATTTATACACTAATTTAGCATAATAATTAGTAACAATTTGAAAACTTCATAATAATATGCATGCGAGTATACTTTATTTTACATCTGGAGTTTTGTTTTTTTGTCGTAATTTGTATTGTTTGTAGCACAACGGAATTTTAACTTGGTTGCTATTTTAATTTTATTTACAATGTATGTATATACATACTACAGATAATTAATAATAATAATAATAATAAAATTTTATTCCTGCTCTAGAACACGCTTTACAAAACTCAAAATTGAAGGAGCGATAAAAAAATCTCACCTTAGCAATTAAAAGGTAAGAAAAGTATTTCTATAAAATATTAAAACATGTAAATTAAAAGATTAACAGTAAGTCAATCAAACCTTTTATTAATTGAAGTAAAATTAATTATTAAATAAATTATTTCTATAAAATGAAACTTAACGTAAAAACTTACGTTTTGAAGGAACTAATGGAGTAGTGTACAGCTTTCTTTTTGATTAAAAGAAAAACACTGCTTGGCTGTGTAATTAATTATGCTACTGATGACTGATGTCTCAAAAGTCAAGGAAAATTACTTATATTTCTAAAATTAATCAATTATAATCACAATAAAAATGTTCATTTTATTTATAAAACAAATTACATCACTTTGCCTTACCGCTGCTGTTTAATAATATCAGTGTTAGTTATTAATGAATTTAATTTCAGAGTTAACTAGCGATACGATAAGGAACACAACTTTTAAAATAGGCAGGGATATAGGATCTAACGAAAAGGAAAGATTTTACTAGTTGATTTTCATTATTTAAATACCTGATGATGGCTTACTAAAAAAAAGATATTCATAAAATAAGCACGCAACTGAGCAGGATATATTGTGGTAATTGAAAAAAATAGTTGAAAAATATGTAATTTTTAAAACTTAGAACTTAATTGCTACTTTTGTTACACTACTAAGTATGCACTTACCAAAGCACTTATAAAAATATGAATAAGAACACACTGACAGAGTAGACATTGTTTGTGTAGGCGTAACATGCATGATAAATACGATCAATTGTAGGAGCCGCCCAACCAAAAAAATGTTTGCTTTTTAATCGGAGATCTTTCATCCTACAAAAAAAGGTCCAAAAAAGAAAAGACTGGATTAATTTACTGCTGCCTGTTTGTTAACCGTCTTGATTGTTAAAAAAAACTGAGTTAAAGCAATAATCAGCAATTATCAAAACTAATCAAAGGGTTTTGTGATAGTTAATTAGGTAATTAAATATTGTGAAAGTGCCTTAAAACATCCTAGAGAAGCTCCTACAGCAAATCTACTGACAGAAGCGAGTAGCCGAAGATGATATTTTTTTCACCTTAAGCTCCAGCTTGCGAATGTTCATCCCATTCATTATCGTAGAGCCCGTGGAATTTGCGTTATGGATGGTGGTGGAGGACGAGGTGGACACACATGTGGCAGTGTTACTATTATTGGCAGTGAACGTCGCACCACTTTGTGAAGATGGATTGGCAGTGATTGATTTTGTAGTGGAAGAAGGTGCAGAAATTTTGTTGCCCGTGGGTGGTGTCAATGCAGAAACTCCAATCGCTCCTGCCCCACAACTCGTAAAGCTTTCAAATGGACTGGCTACAGAGGGTGAGGTGGCGACAGTGCCGTCAGTTATTGCAAGAAGACCATTTACACCTCCGTGATGGCTCTTGGGCTTCCATAAATGCGAGGCAGTGGAAGTAGTAGACTCCCTCATCTGGGAGTGCAGCAGATGAATGGTGTTATGTACACCTTGAGGTGTTAGCAGACCAAAGTCAAAAAGGTTAGTTAGATGAAGACAGAAATTGCGGTATAGATTTTTGTGGATCAGTTCCTTTCCATGAAGTTCTACGAAACGTCTACACGCGAACGGAATTTGGCAATCTCCAACATAGCTATTTTGAGGAGATGAATGGACATGATTCAATTTCACATTCATCAAAACAAAAATTGTACTTTTTAAAATTCTATTTAGTTTACTTACTTGTACTTCATCACATGCAAATTCCAAAGTTTCATCAACTCCTTTTCCCCTTCATTAACGTCTGTAAACTCGTCAATCATCATGGTGGTTTTTACACGAAGCCATTCTGGATCCGGCTCTCCTTCCGAGTCTACGTCAATCTCGCGGGGATGGATTGGTAAGCAGGTGGAGGTATGGTGATAAAGCCTGTTATGTCAATTGAAATTATTATTTTCAACAATAATTATTATAAATAAAATAATTAAACCATTTTCTTCTTCCTCAAAGTAATATATATTTTACAGAACAGAGCTAAGGGGTGGTGGTGGACGACGACGACGTGCACGTGCACGAGGCCGCAGCATTTTAGTAAGGTGCCACAAATAAATTTACAAACGCACAAACGCACACTCGTCAAATTATATTCTGCGGAACGAAATAAATGGCGAATCGAAAAATAACTTTTATGACTACTTATAAGACTTATACACCACTGATTTTGGTATTAGGTATGTATGTATGTATGAACGTCGTACGTGTAACGTGTGACACGTAACGTGTCTCTGATTATCTGCCAGCATCCCATCTGTAATCTGTATGCTTGCATTTGAACATGACACAAATTCTTCGAGAATTGTTGAGGGGATCTTTCTTGAAATGAATACTAAATGGAATCACCTGTACACAATGCAAATTACTAATAATTAGCATACAATTTGCCTATTCCAGTAAGCTACCTATGCAATTACTATTAAGTCGAGCCCAAAGGGCTTGCTTCTTGTAAGGATAGTTTCTCTGTGTCTGCCCGGCCGTCGCGTCTGTACGATCATCTCAGAAATTAAAAGGTTTTTCTGCATTCTATTTTCGAATCTAATGCCATTAGGGCATTCGAAATTACGATGCGGTACCTCCAGTGACCTTTTCTAATATTTAATCTATGGATACCACGATACCCCCTCAAATTTCTCCTGGGAGGGAAGCATCCTTCCCGAGCTGAGGTGGGTTTGAAAATAGATTACGGGATGAATTCGTAAATAGGTCTCGAGGTAGATTTGAAATTGCATCCGGAGGTGGGGTAAATCCGTTCGGCTACTTATTTATGACGTTGCAACGTTCTAGTAACTAGTTATTACTTGTAGTATCATAGATCACATATGAATAGAGAGCGAGTAGTAGGATGGATGATAGTGATAGGTAGCTTACCTATTGTGTCCTGTAATATAAGTTCTCCTCTGATCCACATCTTTCTCATCACACTCGAAAAATTCTTGGAGCGTCTGCTTGCATGCCTTTGGTCTACACACCAAAATGGAAAACACTTCGGTCCGTTTGGTAGGGCCGTTCCTAGCAAATGCCTCGCCAGGCGGCTGAGATACCAGATCAAAGGCTGAACCGGAGTAGGAACCGTCGTAAGAGTCGTTGATCGTCACGTCGATCTTTGCACCGCTGGCAATGGGCTGAAGTAGAGCATAAATTACGTTATGTAGGTTACGTACTGACGATTCAACTGATAATTTTCTAGCATTATTCTTTCAATTTACCGCATAAGTAAACTGATATCTCGGATGACACAATTTCAAATGTTTCATCAATGCGTAAAGCAGCATGCAATTGAGGGAGCACCATGGGCACCTCAGATCATCCCGGCTTTCAGTTTGCTGCTGACTGTTCGTTCCGTACATGAATTGGTAAACAACCCGAACGGATTTACGCATTTCCACCCGGGCAGGGCCAGAAGATGATGATCCTGAACCGTCATTGGCAGCACCATCTTCCTCTGCAAAAAAAATGTGATAAAATAAAAATATTATCTTTTAGATAGATAATAATAATATTAAATATTGGGTTAACAACGCTCTTAATAACGCATTCACTAGAATTCTTACTTCTGACAACAGCTGACAATAGTGGTGGAGGAGGATCTACAAAATTAGGCGGATGCTCACTCGACGTTCTAATGGCGACACACACTTTAGCACACTTTCCTGCCGGTTTGGCTTGCTCTTGGACCTTTGTGTGTTTCTACATCACAAAATAAATACAGCCATTACTTAATTGAACTGAATACATGAATACATTTGTCTTAATTTGAGGCTTAACCTCATCAAACGACTCCCAAGAAATTTCCCTCCGTATTTTTTGATGGCTTATTCTACTACCCATTCCCCTCTGAGCCCTTTTCAACTGCAGGTCATAATCCACTTCCCTAATCTTATCATCTGCTAAATCTTTCTCATAAAGCGAAATATTTCCAGTATAGGTTACATAGTCATCTGTGAGGTCCTGTCCGCCAACCCCTGCAGCACCTCCCCCGCAACCCCCACTTTTATTTGATGCATTATCACCGTCATAAATGAAATTTTCACGGTCTTTTGTGGTGGGAGCGGATCTTCTTCTTTTTGCCTTCGGTTCGTCTAAACTAGTATCACTATTGTTGTTATTATTATTTCTACTGTTTAAATGATTAGTAGTTTGCTGTTGATCTCCAGATTTGTTATTCTGCTGATTTTGCAAGAACTTTACTGGAATGGTGACACGTATCACCAACTTATAGCTACGCACAGTGTGCCCATTACTGCCTACTGAACACAGTTCTGCCGGAATAGCCACCACTGGGCATTTGGAGGGAAGGGGGATAGTTATTTCGTGCGCGGATTTAGGGAATAGTGGGGAGTGGAGTTTGATATCGACGTTCTTTTCAAAAACTTTAGTTACGGGTCCTGCGCCCTCTTTTCGTTTTTTCACGCAGACACGGGCAATGCATATATCCACTTTTGCTTTGGTATCTGGAAGCCCTGTGGAACATAAGCATAATAATATGTAGAAAATGACCAGTCAACTTTCATATTCCTTTAAAGTTTAGCTCGCAAGTACTCTTTACTTACACATTTGGCCATCTGTGACTCCCATTACGACTACATTGTAAAACTTTATTGGACCACTGTATTGGAAGATACTGAGGGAGCATTTTGGGGAATGGGAGTAAGAATTCCTTGTGCCTAACAGTTTTACTTCTTCATCAACCCGTTGGCACAACTCTTTGTGCTTGAGGAGATCGTCTACATGAAAGCCGTCTCTAGATTTGTGTGAACGCGACATGCGACACTTCATGTAGGAAAGATTTCGTTGTAGAAATATCGGCTGCAGAACAAAAAAAATCGCAATTAAAATTAATTCCTTTACAATTAATTAATAAGTCTAAGGTTGGACGTGACATAGTAGAATAGAAGTTTCTACTTACTGATTCTACCATTCGTGCTCTAAGAAATCTGTAAATTTGCGTCGGTTCTGCAAAATAAAACAAACAAGCAATCAGTAAATAATATTAACTACTTGATAAGATTATTTTAAACCCAGTAAATTAATATTTGCTAACTCTCAAACGATGTTAAGAAATTATCTCTATCTTTCTCAAACACCTCCGCCTTCATCTTCATGACCGCAACAGACTTTTGGGGGCCATCTGCTGATGAACTTGTTGTTGCTACCATTCCTGCCGAAGAACCTTCCCCTCCTCCTGATGCCCCATTCAAAGTACCACCACCTCCTCCTCCATCCCCTAAACATGGAGATCTTCCTCCTCCAAGCCCCGGGATTTGTCCAACAGAAGTCCCATCACTAGTCCGTCTTTTTGTACCTCCACCGCCGCCACCTCCACTACTGTTGGCCGCTGCTGAAGAGGACGCACCTGGCATTTTTGATTCCGAAAAAAAATCCCCTCCTCAAATATTTTCCTTTCTTCCAGAAAATCCCCCCAAACTTAAACTTAGACACTTCCACTTTGATCAATAATGTGCATCCATTCTTGTCGCCCAATTAAAAATATTCACCCTCACAAAATACAGGAAGCAGTCTCAGTTTCAGAAGATGTTATATGAATCGAAAGAGAAAGAGCAAAAAATTGCACTTTTTTAGAGAGGAAGAACAACACACACACACACGGCACTGTGTGGTGGTGGTAGCAAGATTCTTGTAATTTTTTCATAAAAAGGATACGCACACCATAAAGCCCAAAAGATCTCCATTCACATTCACACACACACGAAGGTATTATGCAGTGCAGACATAGGGACACAGACAGATGAAGAATTAAAAATGAAAACAGTTGTTGTGTTGTGAGCTTTTTTGTTGCATGTTAATGCACTATTATTATGCTCAACAATGTTCACTACTTTTCCCTGAAAAAGAGTAATGAGATAAGAAGGGTTTTTTCTATCCTTTCTATCTGTACAGGGTTCAACTCTTTTTTGGAGGGTAAACAGTCCGCTTGATTGAGCCAATCGGCGGGGTGCACGGACAGACATAGACGTGAAGAATGGAATGAACCACTCTTCTGCTGAAGAGTTCAGAACAGAGCAACGGAACTGGATTCAGCAGCAGCAGCCAGCAGATCACATCTTGTAATATCAGTATGTCCTTAATTTACCATTACTTACCAGCAGCAGCAGCAATGCAGATTGAATGTACGTAAATACACATCTACCTCTCCCTATATGTGCGTGTGTGTGTGTGTGTACGTGTAGTATTATGTATGTAAAATGCAGTATGCAATGCAAGTATTCTCATGAGTGGTAGAATTAGAATTAGAAAAATTGTCCAACTGATGCAATATTATGCAATGCATTCCCATTCCATACATGTACATATGTAGGTAGTTATCCCGTGATATTTTGTGTTGGTGAATGTACCTTTGTTGTTACTTTTTAGCCATTCAAAATAATAAAACACCGAAATAATAAAAAAGAAACTCTGTGAAGCTAAAGTCTCAATTCACCCCCAAAAAGTGAACCTTTCCTCAATAGCTTGATTAGTTATTGATTATGATTATGATTATGAATAGCTATGCAGTACGAGTAAATAGCCTGTAAAATGTTTATTTTGTGTAGAATATGTAGTAAACCAAAAGCTGGAAAGTTTAATAAAATTTGTGTGATGCATTTTCATCATCTTGGCAATCCCCTTCCTCCTCCCCATTATATTCATCTTTTGTCGGAGGAAACAGAAAATTTTCATCTTCATAAGCATTTTTCATTCTTTGCCCAATCACTGTAAATCGACTTGGCTGATTAAGATTCATATGATGATGATGGTGGCTTTCTCTCATCTTTCCTTTTAATTTTGGCTTTTGCTGGTTATGATTAAAATTATAAAAGAAACTTCCACCAGAACCCCGTCGACCTTCCATACTACCACCGCTCCCTCCTTTATTGCTACTGGAACTCATCCTCCCACTACCAAATTCACTTCCAACTTCTTTCTTGGCGAAATATTTCTGCGCTTCTGGTGTCATTAGGTCTTGCACGCAGTTCACACTTTTAATCCCCAGTTCCTTCTTCATTTTATCTGTAATTGCCAAGTTGCCCCGTGAGAACTGTACAGGTTCCAGTTCCAAAATAGGATACTGATTGAATGCATTTCCATAAGAGAGCATTCTTTGTAGACCTTTGGGAATATCCTGAAATGTGGTTAGTTTGCACCTTTTAAACTCGTAGAACCTATTTGTGGCCTGAATAGAAATACTCAGAGGATTACTGCCACTAGTGTCACCTACTCCAACATCTTCTGCATCATCTTCTTCGTCACCATTATCTGTTTCTCCTGTTCTTGTTTCTTTTATGGTCTTGCGGAGTTCCATGATTTCTCTCAAATATACCTCTACTTTTCGTTCCATTTGGGGAATGTCCTCCTTCGTCTTTAGTAGGCAAGCGTTATCTTTAAATCTCGTGGACCCCTCTTCTGTTTTTTCTGGAATCTTCTTATCATCAACCTCCTCAAGTTCTTCTTCAATGACTACTGGGGGAAGACGATACTGGTGACGAGGAGAGCGATGTTGTTGTTGTTGTGGATGATGGTGATAGGGTGGAAGTGGATGAACGTCCACTTTTAACTTTTCTTTTAATTTGTTGTCATACTCCATACTTAGATCTTCAAACTCGCGAATAAATTTGTCGTAGTCAATGCCCGGCCATCTTGTGGATCCTTCCTTCTCCAGTGGAATTCGAGCATAGCTGTTGCAGTACAAGAGAATTATGATATCGGAACTGGATGTAAGCGAAGAAACTTTGTCCTTTTTCCTTGCTTTGTTCGTTTTGGAAGAAGGCTCTTGCTCATCCCCTGAGTTTTTAGGTTGAAAGATTAATAGTGATTTTGTTGCGAATTCGGGCGTCTTGCACATGATTGTTGAGCCAGTTGGAAAGGAGAGGTAGATGGACTGTAGACAAATGAAAGTTAATGGATCCCAACCACGGAGTTCCTAAAAAAAAAATTATTATTGTGGATTTTTTTTTCGGAATATTTAAAATTTAGTTTAATTTTATTATTAATAATAATAATTGTAAATTACGGAATCCGCAGAATAGCTCAACAATAAAACCGGATGATCCCCTTGCTCCGCCCCTTCGACGTAAAAGTCAACTTTGACAAATTTTACCGAAATCACTGCACTCCTATGCCCAAGCAACTCCATTTGGGGCATCTTCATCACAAACTGATTAAAAAGCCTAACCACATAATCATCACTTCCGGTAGCCACCATTTTTAATTCATGTGAGTATGTTATAGAGTTCACCCCTTTGGGAATGGAAACAATAATGGACTCCATTGGCGAGTCGCTTATATCTTTTGCGTAAATGCTGAATTTTTTGTCTTTACTGCTACTAGTCAAAATTAAATTTCTTTCTGGTATCCACTGAATATCTGAAATGGGATTTTGGTGAGCCTTGTAGTATTGAACAATACCACGGGGTAATTGAGACAAGTGGATTTTGTGGAGTGTGCCCCTAATTTTCCTACGACCCAACGGATATTTTGAGGTGGGGATACCTATAAGCGTGACGCCCCCGTCGACATCTGCAACAATAAGTTTCCTTGCGCTTGTATGATATTCCATGCATGTTGGGATGAAGCGAAGTCCAAAAAGGCGGTGGGATTCGACATGACCATTGTGTGGAATTTGGGTCATGGGGTAGGAGGATTCAGAGAGGGTGAGGAATTCTCCTCTCGGAAATAAACTAAGCCCTATATCCTGTTTTTGGATTTCGCCGATATCGTACCATTGAAGCAGACTTTTTGTCGTAGAAAATATGACGCAGAGAGTGTCAGGGCAGAAAACGGCGTCGGTGACCAGATGTGTTCTTGCACATTTTGGGGTAGTGGGACGATTAATACTGTTCGATAAGAGTTTATGATGATTTACTCCACCTCCTTCTAGTGTTGAGGTAGAAGAAGAAACGGTGAGATCAAGACAGTACGTATGAACCAATGCAAATTTCTCGGGATGGTACAAACCCACTTTGCCGAATTTATTGACAGCCAAAAATAAGTGCGCTGGGGATGAGGTTGATTTGAGGTGGGTGGTCACAATAGAGGGGATGTAGAGAAGACGAACTATATTTTCACGGAACTAAAATAATTTATACAATTTTAAATGCTGCCCTGTAATGTGACAATTAATCAGTAATATAATTATTATGATTCATAATATATGAAGTAGCCAACTATGAAACCTTGCAATGTGGAAATTGCTGATACTGACCATCCGGATGAAAAACCATTTTCAATGATTAAAATTAAATGATTTTACAAAACTATCTCAAGAATATGAATGAAGGCCAGAGATCCTGTTTTTTTAAAACCATTTTCAACAGAAACTGAACATCAACGCGAGAAAACATCAAAGAGTATGCCATCTAATCGATAACACCTCCACTTTGCAAGTTCATCCACTCTAATATCGACTACACATCCAGACAACTCGATACTCTGTTACGGGAACTCGTAAATAACAAAATATTATTGATTAAACAATGCCACCCATTAATCCTTATCTTTGATGACAAATTATTGCTTTTTTAAATGCCAAAGTAGTGTAATTAGAGACTAACAAATATCCCTGAACCCAGGAAATGTTACTGCATAAAGCGTTAACAACAATGAAATCACGAAATAAATGTTTAAATACAGATGTCGTTTTATTATAACAATTTTTATTTTTACTGCCCTTTTATTCAGCACAGCCACGATCACCGCGTAAACGTTGTTTTGAAG
>JAHZNC010006286.1:0-26905 GCA_027744095.1 Zhuqinia jingwanae
TATATTTGTATTATAAATATTACAATTCTAGAGATGTTCCACTACAGCTCATAAAGCCAAATATAGATGATGTTGAATGGAAAAGATGAAATGCTTTGCAAGAGAGTTCAATAAAAGCTTACTATCAACAGTAAAGGGAGAAAATAAATTATTCAGGTAACCCAAAATACATCAAAACCAAACTGGCGTATCCTACATTTTGCTAGAGTTACTTTGTTTGTTTATAAATACTACTACAAAATTTGTAGTACAAATCCTTCTCAGTGATCCAGGGAGTATGGTCACTATATTTCACCAGCAAAACAATTGTCAAAGCTGCAATGTCCATTTTTCGCTGTTTTGTTATCGTTATTTTACAATGCATGGCAAAGTGGCTCTTTGTCTACGAATGACTTGTTTCTGTTTGATTCCCAGAACAAAAATAATGAATTTGTCCCTACCAGTGTCTTGAAAAGGATGCAATTGACAATTGATTCCTCCCACTTTTAAATTTCCTGACATTATTAGCACTTTTCTTGACCGAACGATGCTTTTAGGATTTAAATCAACTGCAAAGCAAACTAAATTGATTTCAATCTTACTTATTCATACTTTTAGCGTCGATAAATTGGCGATTGAACTGAAAATTCTTACTGATTGTCGAACATTTATGCATGGTAACACCTTAGAATATTTTTCTAAATGTTAAGTTCATAAATTGCACTAATCGAATCAAAGTCTTCGTTCAAATCAATTTAATTACTTCAGTCTAAATATGTACCTTCGATGATAAAAGTGTGTCGCATCATCCACAAAACCAAGGTTCAAGGTCTAAATTTTCAATTATATATATCCTGTGTTCCCCACCAGTACAACTTTTCCGGTAGTAAGTAAATTCTGGTAGGTCAAAGTTTAGATCCCTAAATTTAAATTACATGCAACGACCAAAAACTGGAAACTTTTATCATTTCTTTCGTATTACAAGTTTTGCTTTGCTTTTGAAAATGCCACTTTTCGATGTTTTTTTTATGCAGCTCTGTCAATTTCAATTTTTTTTCTTTTTTTTTCTCTTGCTTTAATATTTCTCAAGTACAAAGTACTCATGATTATCCACAAATAAAATATATCTTGAATTATATGATTTGCTTGTTGTGTTGAAAAACTATCACATCATTCATATAGAAAGGTTTGTTAGTAACAAATTGTTACCAACTTCATTGTAGTTATTGTCAAATTCAAGCAGTTTCATTGTGAATATCATCCCTGTTATTTATTTGCAGCAGCCGAATAGTTTCATCAGATTTTAATTATTATATGCAACCCGTAAACATAGGACGCCTTTTACACTCACAACTTACATTAAGCTCCTTTAATTTTGATAAAGTATAATTTTATTTTCAATTACACATATACTTAACTGTTCTTTAGTTCTGAGTCAGAACTTCTGACTCCAGCAGAAAAATATTAATTTAGTATGCATTGGGTAAAAAAACATATTGCAGATTGCAGCAAGTCTAATCGCATTACTTTTTGTTCAAGCTTTTTGCCAGCTCGTCTTTGTCTAGCCAGGGCTAGAGGGGAAGGTGAGAATATGTAGTGCATATGAAAATTGCCATAGAGTGAATATTTTGAGAGGGAAATCCTGGTAGTATCCTTTTAAGATGTAGGTTGTTGATCCAAGTCGGTGACTTTACTTGATTCTCGACACAATAGAAGAAAGAAATATCAATCTAAAATCTCTCTTTTGGTTGATGAGGTTTTAAAAATTAAAACTTCTGTAAGTTTAGCACTTGTTCTAATCTTTCCAAGATAGTATATTTAATTATATTTATCTGTGTATAGCATAGCTTGAGGATTTCGTGCTTTTAATTGGTGGTGTAGTGGGCCATTACTTTTTGGATTACACATCGAAGAAATTAAGGTGACAACTTGTGTTATAATTATTTATTATGTAGGACTTTTTTTTATTTTTTTGAGATCTTTTGAGGGAGTGGTGGTAGCTAAATATATTCGTAATGAATGATGAGATAAAGAGGTGTTTCTATATGTTAAATTTTGTTTGTAGTGCAGGATAGTAAAGATGAATAGGATGAAATTTATGAAGTACGGCCGATGGATAATCGGGGCGGCGGCGGCTGCGTCAGCTTCTGTTGCAGTTATTCATTGCTCACCTGCGTCGGCTTCAGCTTGGACTCCTACGAAGCCCACCAATGTGCCTGACTCATATTCCAAGTGGGATTATAATTGGGACAAGTAAGTGACATAGATGTGTTAGATTGAGTAGTTGAAACACGTTTACGTTCAAAATAAATTCATGTACTAATCTTCCAAATTATTTACGTATAGGCGTGAACCATACAGCTTGGTCAAGCCACCAAGGAGATCCAAATCTGAGAGTAAAGCTGATAAGCCCGGTGATGTGGGTGATGATGGCGTCTTGGACAAGTTGGAAAAGAAGAAGGCGAAAGCCATCAGGCACCTCATCCTCATTCGCCATGGTCAATATAACATGAAGGGAGAGAATGATAAGGAGCGGTATCTCACAGAGCTTGGACAGAAACAAGCAGAGCTCACTGGAAAAAGACTGAAAGCTTCTGGGATGCATTTTGATTCCATTATAAGCTCTAACATGTCTAGAGCCATTGAAACGGCGGAAATCGTTTTGAGTAACATGGGTCAACCTGATTTGTGCATTGAAACTCAGGATCCCGTTCTTCGAGAGGGAGCCCCATGTTTGCCTGAACCTCCTGTTTCTAACTGGCATCCTGATCTTCACGTAAGCCATTATCTAAGAGCACTGCAGAAAATTAATCAAGCGCAAATTTTGGTTTGGACTACCTGTTCTAAGAACAAGTGGATTTTATTTGTTTGTATATTTAGCAGTATTATGAGGACGGTGCTAGGATTGAAGCTGCTTTCAGGAAGTACTTTCACAGAGCTGATCCCGACCAGGAGAAGGACTCTTATGAAATCATTGTTTGTCATGCGAATGTTATTCGTTATTTCACGTGCAGGTATGTTTCTATTTATCACTCTTTGTAATATTTCCGCTTTTTATTAATCGTTGTGCAAGTGTCGTCAAACTTTAATTGATATTTTTATTAAACAGAGCTCTGCAATTCCCAGGAGAGGCCTGGCTCAGAATCAGCTTATACAACTGTAGCTTGACTGTTCTCAGTATTCTACCGTCTGGTCGAGTTGTGCTCCGAGCACTTGGGGATAGTGGTCATATACCCGTTGAAACAACTTCCACTTGAAGACTCCATCCGTATATCTGATATGGTATATTGGTAGCATATATTAATAGCAGGCTATGTTAATGTTATTTTGTACTTTTCAATTGTAACGCTTACCTATATGAAGTATGAAGTAGTAAGTGAATAAATTATATAAATTAAAATAGCATTTTTCCAACGCTTTCACTTTCGTTTTGGTTTAGAGATTACAGTCGAAGAAATTTACTCCGCTTTCCAATGACACTGGAACAAATAAATGACACTGAAGCTCCACCCAAATATTGTTGGGAACTAAAGCATTTTATACATTTCCGACATGGTACATTATATGTTATGTTATGTCCACTGAACCCTAAACAATAAGTAAATAATAAATATTGCAAGCAAATAAACGCATCTTTATTTCGAGAAAGTATTTTCCATTTGCACAGTAACAAGGCATAATCAAAAATGCAATTTCAAATTGTCAAGAGTTTTTTTATCTAATATTAATTTTTTGCTGTTTGCCTACCCAATTTCATAATGAAACTACATAGAAGCCATGTATACGTATATACATATATCCAAATTTTAAGACCCGGGATTGTATGTATGTTAGAAACACGTACAGATTTAGGATAAATGATACTTTGTTTCTCTCCAAAATCGCTGTCTTACAAATGCAATGTTAAATAGTTTTCAAGTGTAAACAATATATTTATGTAAACTTGCAAATGTGGACGCATACATTTTACAAGAAAGCAAACATGTAATTTGCAATAGCTCAAAATGTTGAAACGCTCAGAGCATAATGTTGATACTGGGAAAATATTATTTAAGATAATAATTACTTGAAACAACAATTTCTTTTAAACATCATCGTCCTTGTCCTTACATTGTTCACCTTGAACAAGTATTAGGACTCACTATAGTGTTGGCATTTGACGAAAAAAAGATGGGAACGTCAAATCAAGAAGGAACCTCATAGGCATACGTTTAAGACAAGAATTAAAAACAGCTTCCGTTTTTACCGGATTATATACCTATATAGATACATATTATATTTATATATTATATACCTGCAAATATATGTATAAGTAGGAGAATGTTTGTGTGTAAGTAATTCTTTGAATACAATTGCTTGTATACACACAAGAATTCCATATTATTATCGGCATACAATGCCGCGTAAATACAAGTATACTTTTGCAAGTCATACATAAATATTGTAAGACGTAGGTATATTACTTTTCTGGTGGAATGGAATTTTTTTATTGATTGAACTGCTCTTCCTCCGGTGGCTCTATTTCCACATCTTCATCCTCTTCATCTTCTTCCGTTAAGTCTGGCTCACCAAGGGCTCGAACAAATTCTGCTCGTAAGGAAACACACAACACATTATAAACTTGGTTCTATGCAAGTAAAAGTACAGATACGCAGCACATAGCCTCATTTACACCCAACATCGTGCAAACAAAAACTATTGATTTATTTATGTGCTCCTTTTAATTCTTGCGAATTAAAATTCACAGAAAGTCATCACGAGAATCAAAAAAAACAATGAGATTTTTTTACTAGATTCATTTGACTGCTTTAAAAACATTCTTTCATTTTGAGAGACTTTAGACGTACCGTTGAAATCGATCCGACCGTCTCCATCAACATCCACCTCTTTGATCATGTCCTCAATCTCATCCTCACTGAGATCCTCCCCAAGACAATGGAGTACGGCTCGCAAGTCGGACGCGCTGATGTAGCCTCGGTTGTGTTTGTCAAAAATCTTAAGTAAAACATATTAGTTTCCATAGTTAAAAAAAAGTGCCGTAACTTATCCCATTGCCCCCATTTTAATACCAACTATTGGCATCAACCTCATCATGCTTTATTGCCTATTGTTTTACCCTGAATGCATCCCGTAATTCTTGTTCTTCATCGGTACTGCCACCCGTGTTACCAGAGTAGTTGGATACGATTTCTACAAACTCTTCAAAGCTGAACAAGCCATCCCCGTTAATGTCCACCTATTATGTCAAGTAGCAAATCCCCTTTTATTATCCATAAAGTATGTACATCTTATATGTGTACAAAGTACCAACATAAATGATAAAACTTTTTTTTTATTACGTGATAAAAGTATGGCGCATCATAAAAATTAAATGCTGTTTTATCTTTTTACATCCACAAACCTCTTTCAGCATCTCCTTGAGCTCTTCCTCACTTGCAAACTGACCCAAAGATCTCATCACAATTCCGAGCTCATCTTTCGTGATGGAGCCGTCGCCATCTTTGTCGAAAAATCGAAATGCCTCGCGGAATTCTATGGTGAGTCAACAATTAGTAACTGTGATAATAAATGGAGCCATGTTAATGTACTTAATATTTTATGCAATAGTCGGACATATCATGTCAACTAAAGTTCCAGCATAAAACATAATGCTGAGCCTCCCTATTCTCATGCTCATCTGACTCAAGTCGCCCCAATATTGTCATAATAATAAAATAAGCTTTGCATTTCGCTCTGACTTTGGCCACTCTTTAGCCACGAAAATGCATAAACAACGTTACCTTGCATTTGTGAATCGGACAGTTTTGACTGAATTTTTAACGAGTCGAGTGACTGGCGAATGGACTCAAATTCATTGATGGTCTCGCCGATTTTGGGATTGGGAGTGCCTCCCTCCATTGGGGACATGGACATCCCTTCCATGCTGAGCTGACGAGAAAAGGAACTCTGCTCTCCGGATGAAAGTTGTCTAATGGAATGTACTGTACTAGTCGTTGTCTCTTCTGACCTCTCTGAGGAATTACAGGAAGTTGCTTTGTCACCTGGAACCTGGAATTCCGGGTTCGACGATGCCTGATCTGAAGTAGACGCTGTTGCTGCCGCTGCGAATGATGTGGAAGCAGTCTGTGTGAAAGCAACGCGATGAAAAAAGCACAAAAAGTTAACTCTAAACAAACCAATTTATGCCAAGTGTAAAAAAATAAAACATGTGTACAAAAATTGCATTTCTACTCATACATGTAATTTTAGCGAAATTTACTTGACTTACCCGATTAAAATCGGTTATCCATTTTCTCAGGTTGGAAAAGGGCTGCTTAATAATTTCTTTGTATTCACTCATCACATAATGTAGAATTGCTACTAATTTACTACACACCAAGTAAGTGCACACTGCTCCACCACATGCCACTTGACTCCGTATATTTTTCAAAAGAGTTTCTCCTAAAAGAGGTTGAATTTCCAATGGAGATAATGGCGTAAAACAACGCTTCTTGTAAATCTTTGGGCTATATCTGTTACAAAAATAGAAGACAAGATTAATGATGATTTATCACCACCAACAAACAACATGTAGAAATAAGCATTAGATGTTGAATCTGACACTACTGCTGCTGTGCTGTTGGCAAGACTGGTCGCCTCAAACTAAGATCCTGTACACAGGCATAGAGCAAGTATATCCAAATTGCTCTTTTCTCTCTCTCTCTCTCTCTCTTGCCTTTGTGCTTTTCGTTCTCTGCTAAATTTTATACAGCAGCAGCAGCAGGATCCAAAGAGAATTACAAGTGGAAAAAAGGTACTCACAATCAAACTCACCTCACCAGCAGTACCATTCACAACAAATAGGAATCTTATTTGAAAGAGAAAGTGAACGTGTACACATGCATGTCTATGTGTACAAGTCCAGAATGGAAAAACAAAAAGGAAAGCAAAAATCAGCACAAAGTTCCTTTTTACGATAATACAATGATGATGATGCTTCTCTTCTTCTTCCTCCTGTTTCCTATTAATATCACCCGTCCGTAATACGCTGCAGTATTAAGTAAGCAATACGACTAGAGAGAGAGAGAGAGAGAGAGAGAGAGGGAGAGAGAAAGTGAGAGTATCAAGTACCCAAAAGGAATATAACATAAACACGAAACCAGAGAGAATAAGTCAAGACAAATCAAGTCAAGTTAGAAAGCCTAGCACACTTTCCCCACATACCACCAACAACATGCCACTTCCTTCCATCATCGCAACAAGAAGATGAGTGCCTCCCACAGGTGCAATTTGTTGAGCAAAACGCTGTTGCTGATTTTCTTGCTTTCTTCTTCCGTTGCACCAGAAGGAGAGAGAAAAAATGACTCACATTCCATGTACAAGTGTACAAACGAATACCGATGTTGTAAAGTGACTGCAGCGTTGGGATTTTGCAACTCACTTTTTGGTAGAGAGCTTCCCTAGGCGTTTGGCATTCATACAAATCGATCCAATACATTGCAATGTGTGATGTTGGTGGTTTGTTGGTCTGGTTTCGTGAGATAAAACATACATACCTAAATATATATATCTTCTTCTTTTATGTTCGTATTACATATACCTGCTCTGTTCTTCTTGGCTGATTATGCCTTTTATTTAGTAGGTATATTGCTTCTTCTGCCTGTGTGGAATCTTGTTGTGCTTCTGTTTTTACTATAAAACATATTGAATATACATAGAAGTGTTTCAGCATAATTATATGTGCATTATACATAGTAGTAATAGACATTAAAATACATTTACCTATGTTTACTAGGGTTTTTGGAGGCCGAATTTCACCCACTACACAAACATGCTTGTTACTTTCACCTTTCTCGTATAAACACATGGACATAATTCCATAGTATTCCTCGTTTGTGTGGTCATTTAATATTTCTGTGTTTTGTTTTACCGACAACGTAAAAAAAATCTTTATTATTCTCATATGGGATTAAATATCAATAACAGCTTATCAGATTTATATTAGTTACGAAACTAAGCCCTTAACTACACAACACAGATATGGATGACCTGATTGTTATTTACAACAGGAAGACGGAAGCGACAGCGATCCTGTCGAACAATATGCTTCGATCCTGAGTCGTTTCTATTTCCATTTATTGTTGCTATGCTCAGCTCATAATACCACGTGGCAATAATATTAATTTTATGGCTCTGTCTACTTCAGATGCGCATATTGTAAAAAACACGTTCCTTCCATGAGTCATGCTATAAATATTCCACTCGTAAACTAGAGAGTAAGAAAAGGGTTCGTCATTAGCGTAATTACAAATTAACCAAATTCGCCATTGGGGGTGAGAGCAAGTCAAGTTTCATGTCTTTATCGTATGCATATATTTTTTTGCATTGGTAAAATGATCAAACTAGAGTAGCCGTTAGCATTTAACCAAAATTGGAATTTCATTTCATAAGTGAGTACCAACTATGAAAATCCATTTAATTGATTCAATGTCTACTTTCATTTATGTACCCCTGGATTACTCAACATTGATGTTTTTGCGTGGGTTTGAAAACTCATTGCATTTCCGCTAAAGACAAAAAAGTCGGGCTACATTGTAACTTTATTACCACCATCAAATCAGAAAAGCGTAGCCAAAAATATCGATCATTATAAAACACTAAAAAAAGTTTGTGGATGGCATATAGACTGGTACTGGAACCATTAATCCTGCAGATAGGTTAGAAAAACGAACAAACGTTGCGGCTGTCCTTTTTTGCTCAAACAAATTAACAAAACAGTGGATGGATGGATCCTCTTCTATGATAATGTATACGGTGTACATGTCACGGTGGTGTGTGTATCTGGAAGAAAATAGGATTCTAGTCCAGTTCCAAAGCTTTTTGCCAAGTATGGAGGGAGCTCTGTACATAACATTATTTGAGAAAGATGGAAACTGCAATTCAACGAAGCTTTTGGAACATGTGTAACAAAAGGTCATAAAATTTCTCTCTCACTGAAAAAATTTGCACAGAGGCTTATCCCGTTCAGTAGTATAAGGGTACAGGTAATATTCACCTTCAGAAAACTGATTCTACATACAAAATATATAACAACACAGATCCTGGAGAAACATGAGCTGGAATAATATTTGAATTCTTGAAAAGATATACAAAGGTATAATTTTTTTTTAATTTATGAAAAATGTTAAATAATGTTATTTATTTTTGCAGTTTTAATCCTAAATAAAAATATCCAAGGCCACAACAATCCATGTATTCCAAGATTTAACGTTACTTTAAAAAAAATTCTTGGCCAAAAATAAGCTACCAGGTTTCAGATTATTAGGAATTATTGCAGTAGGAACCCCAGCAAATGCAGATGCAGCCAAAGAGACTGACTTCATAAGTAAAGAGAAAGGGACCCTTTGTTGAAATCGAAAATCTTTGTGATAACCCATGTCCGTGCATTTGTTTCTATGTGCTATCCCCGTACATTTCAAACGGGCATTCGTTGCAAACGATGAAAATTGAGTTGTTATGTCCATGCTACAATGTATTTCAAATGAGAGGAGGACTATCACAAAAATTCTCTACAGATCGGTTTATCTTTATAGTTATGTAATCTTTGGATGCAGCGGTTCATACCGCTAACTCTACATCTGCTTCGGTTGCTACCAAAACAAGCTATTGAGTATTCTGCACAAGTAAGGGAACCAGATGCAGGGATAACGATATACATAAGATGATGACGCCCCTCGCGTGCGTTGTTTTGATGGTTTTGCAGCAGGAAACTAAGCAGATGTGAATGAAGGCGGTTGATGAACGACCCACATTTTCGTATTCATTGACATGTACTCCACATTGGAATTTCATTGGTTCTTTTAAGATGCTGGCCATTTTCTGCATTATACCAATTTGATCATTTTTTGCATAAAAAGCACAAAATTCAAATTTGCACATACTTTTAAAACTCAGTGTTTTAAAGACTCCTTAAAAAATAAATGTGTTTTAAAATTTCATAATTATTTGTCTACTAAATCCCTGCTTATTACCATTTTTTGTTTTTTTGTTAAATCAGTATCTTCTTGAGAAATTTTGAATCCTGCCCTTCGCCATAGCATGTTTATATTATGTTCAATCAAAAGTCAAGAAACAAGTCCTCAATCTCAATCCTCTACCAGTAGCTGTGTCGCAGCTTTCATGGCATCAATCACCACAGTCCTTAGTCCATACTATCGTTCGCTTTACCCGTGGCATGCATGTCATCGCCCTTTAAATTCACCGTGAAAAAAGTGTCTAAAAAAATCAGGTAGAATATAAATTTTCCATTGCACATTACAACTAACCGAAAGAAGCTAGGAAAATAACGAATTCACTCGCAGTTTAAATGTTGTTCAATTTACAATCTTTCAAACCGTCGTTGTTCCCCCATAATGTCTCAATTTAACATTAACTATAGAAGAGAATACCTGGTTTCCTTGCACACTCAACGCAAGCATGGAAATCAAATCAAAAAGTCTGCTAAAAAACTGATACCTATGCACAAATATTTGAAGAAAAGTGTAATGCATAACAGTATTATAAGAGTCCCATGATGGGACTCCCAACTGAACGTAATGATGTGTCTTGTCCTTCTCAGTCAATCCAACTCATAAACCATTCAATAATTTTTTACATTAAATTCAAAACGCTTTTTTTATATTACATTTTGTTTATGCAAATTATCCCACACCAAAATTAAAGTAGTCAGTCAACCACCTCCATAGTTCCAACCCAATATTCAGAATGAAGTGAAGAATTTCATTTGATGCTGGAAAAATGGAAATTTTTCGTGGTGGTTGTGAAAAGGAAGGCTGCTAGTGTTTGTATAACCCATTCATAATTAATTAAATATCTGCAGAACTCATTTCCCTATTTGCTTTTTTGCATTCTTTCTTCTGAGAAAGCGTATGCGTTAATGCCGGTGCCACTACCATTAACAATTCATTGGCACATTTTTCTGCTACCAACTTCTTTTTTTAATTTAGGGTTTTAGTAAAAACTGCAGTGGTATGGTTTCTTCGTCACCAACAATGTGTAGTGTGTGCAGCACAGCGAACAGGTAAAACCATTGAAAATTTTCATGCATGGTAAAATGTCAGAATTCACTCGCGACTATGATTATGCGTCAAAAACTTGTGAATAATTGAAAAAGGCATTGCATGTACATTATAGTATCCACCAACATCAAAATCATTCCCAGCTTGCAGTCCACTCCAATTCGTTCCCATTTTTCAGAAAACCCCAAAGATGCATCCTCAGCTTCATAGTATCGTAAAGGCAAGAAGGCAAACTCATAAAAATACCTCAGAAAATTGCATATACCTTCACACTTCCCCCTTGTCAAGAATGCCTGATCCGATAAAACATGCTTGCATACATGTATTAAAAAATGATAATTATTTATAATTGATTGTTCTAGAGGGAGGAGGATAATGAAATATATTGCACTGGGCTAAGAAGAATAACAATAAATATATGCTAAATATAATTCTGCTAAAAACTGACAAGTTCAGAAATAAAACTGGATCCACCTTCATGATGATTTATTGCTATCTATCATGTTGCTACTATATAGCATAAATTGTAGCCCATATGCTAATTTTTTTTTAATTATAATTACTCACGTATTTTCCTTTTCCCCCACAAAAATGATGATATATATTTTTTATTTTTTTATTATTATTATTATTACAGCGCAATTCAACAAAACAATTGAACTTTTTTCTCTTAATTTCCGAACATATTTTTTTAAGCAAACCTTACTGACAGACATACATATTTACGGACATAAATATTTATACATAATTATAAGATTTCATCTTTTTTTTCACGATCAGTGATTAGCATGTTTTTTTTTTTAAACGTAGGTATGTCTTCGTTTTCTCAAGTATCAAGTATGCATGAATTATTTTTTTCTGCCTTGCTTTTTTGCAACATTAAATCTGTGAAGCCTGATGATGATGATGATGATAATAATATGACATAATTATGATGATCATAAATTATCTCTTTTCTCACGACGACACGAAGAATACATAATATTTGAAAATCTTTCTGATTTATCATTATAATAAATTTTTTTTTCCTGAATAGAATAGAATAGTAGTAACTCTTTTTTTTTCTTTTAAAAACTAATAATGTGTGCAAACATTTGACCACCGCGCATAGCTTCCTCTCATTATCTCATCTTGTACACATGTATATTATTAGCTTCCTTCCACTAATTATTCTTATTTAATTTAATTATCATTATTATTACATGTATTATTGTATGTATTCGAAAACAGGAAATGAAACAAAATAATGAAGTTGCACAGATATATGTATATATATGTTAAAAATCATTGGTTTTGTTGTAGCTGTAAACGTATAATTTATATGTGATAATAATAAGTATAATAATAATAATAATAATAATAATAAGAAGAAGAATCTTCTACGCATATTATGTGATATATATATATTTATATATATGAATAACAACAACAACAATAATAATAATAATTAACCATAATAATCATCATAATAAACGTTTTTTTAACAATGTATAATAATATATGTAACTTGTTCATCATTAAACTTTACTAGATGTGAGTCTATTATATTTTTATTAGCTTTTTTTTTGGATACACTCGGAAAAACCATCAAGGAAGAAGTATTATTTTTCATTTTGAGTAATATTAACTGAATATTATTATTATTATTGTATAATATTTTCATTCAGTTTGTTTTTTTCTCTTTAAATGCAGAAAATCTTAATTAATTATAAACGGTATGAAATAGCAGTTCTTCTCAATTAATTAATGTCTTAAAAAGAAAGGAGATATACACACACAGATAGATATTTTTTTAGAGCATGATCATGGCAAGCTTTGTCGAAAATTAGAAAGTACATTTATGACAGTTTGACATGTTAAAAAACTAGTATATTCTTATATCTTTTCTTCTTTTTTTGTATACCATGATGACTCTACTTTGAAAGAAAAAACAAAAACATATTGCAACTCTCCAACTTTTTGTTGTTGAGAGATGTAAATGCATGAAGATTAATAACAATATTATTATTAAGTATATAGTTACAACATTATTACAAGGAATACAAAAAAACAAGCTTCAATATTATTTGTATTTTTTTACTAACACCGGGAAAAAAATAAACAAAAAAAAATTATGTTTTTATTTGCATGCAGGTTCCTTTTCCATTCTGGATTGCTATGACAAAAAAAGCCATTGAATTATTGAGATGAATTGGATTGAGCGAAACCAAACAGATTACAGAGAATTCCCGATCCCTTGGAAGCTTCACGCGAACCACATAAGTACACACATCACCGAAAATGGAAATGATTTTCTAAAAAAAAATTGGTTGGCATAGATTTTTTTTTTGCATGTGGCAAGTCGAGCACACGTAGTGTACCAGTAAATTTTTCCCGTACTTTTTTTGTTGCTGAAGATTTATGCACTTGAATGGCGACTGTGAAGCTTTCAAATGAGCAGACACTCACATGTCCACATATAATCAGTAACTTTTATAGTTCATCATTATATATCATGATAATAGTAATATACCTTTGCTAGATATACATGTTAACTTTAACGATATTACTGTTTTTACAAAAGGGGTTGTAAGAAGAAATTTTTATTTATTTTTTCTCTACAGTTACATTTTAAATATTAAATTGTGTTTGCCCTCACACATTACACTGTGTTAGGCTTTATCATTGCCAACTGAAATTTCTTTAGGATTCTTCTTCAGATTCTCCTCACGCGGCTTCGCTCCACCAAATATCTCTAAGGCTTGTCTGCTTGCAGCCATCGCATTTACAGGTTCAGCAACAGTTCTAGGTAGGAGTTTTAGCTTTGGCCGGGCTGCCAGTTCTTCTACAAGTAAAAATATACTTACATGTATATAGTTTGTGTGTACATTTCCAGCTCATGATATTCTCCTCTCACACTGGACGCCATAATTGCACAAACATGCTTACCAGGAGTAGGTTCCTTGAATTCTTCCGAAGTCTTTGACCTTTCTGAATCACGCCGTGGTCTAGGAGCATACCCTCTAGAGTCATTATAAGGTCTTTGTACCCTATCAGAATTATATCCCCCGTATGAGTTACCACCACCACCACCTTGGCCGCCGCCGTCGCGACCACGATCTCCACCACGATCTCCACCACCACCCCTGCCACCAGGTCCCCTTCCACCAGAAATGTAACCTTGGCCGCCACCACCACCATTCCCGCCGCGGCCACCACCACCACCACCTCCTCTATTATAATTATTGTAATTGTAGTGATCGTCGTGAATTGGAGGTGCATTATGGTATCCGCCGCCGCCACCTCTGTTGTACCCTTGGTTATAAGATTGATGTCCGGATCCACCGCGGTTCATGGAGCCTCCACGGTTTCCTCCTCTATTGCCTCCGCGGTCGTTTTTTCTTCCCTCCGCAATGTCGACCTACACAATATAGTGTGCACCCACAACATATTAAACTCACTTCTTTGCAAGCTCAAACAATACCATGTATATAATGAGGACAAGACAATTGGTTATAGGGGAAATCCACAAAAGTATTAGTTCATTTATTTATCAATATTTATAGAGAATTAAAATACACTTCAGCTTGTTTATAGTTATTCATGCATGCGGCATGCAACACGAAAAAGTTTAAAGAATCTAAAACTAAAGATAGAAATATGAGAAAGAAAAATTGGTAATGTCACATTACTAATGTGAAATAAATGAATGTGGTTGGTTAGTTGATAGTTTGTTATGGTGTTATGTTGCATACTATGTAATATGAATGAGTTTGATTTGTTTATTTGGGGATTAATAAAATACAATACCTTTATCGGGACTCCATCAATAACGGACCCATCGTATGCCAAAGCCTTTTCCAACGTCTCATAATCGTCGAATTCAACGTAGCAAAAGCCTTTGAATCTCTCTGTTTCTTTGTCGTACACAAGTCGAATGGAACGAGTCTGCCATACAATTTACATTACATATACAAATGTGATATATAGTACTTGCTTCTTTTTCTTTTCTTTTTTTTAAAAACATGTAAAAGCTATGTTTACCATATGCTTGCTGTGTGTGTTTTGAAAAACAATATGACATTTATGTCATTAAAGGATATCATACATTTTATTGCGCAAAATATTTGGAGAGAGAGAGAGACCTAAAAAGAAGGTCACAGCCCCACTCAAAAGCACATAAGCAACACACAAAGAAGGAATGGATTTTCTCTTATTATAATTTGCAGGATTACTGGTAATAATTATGCCTACCTTCAATTCACCGAACAGCTTGTCAATATCACCTTGAACAACGCCTCGAGGAAGATTACCAACGTAAGCAACAAACGGGGGTTGTCTACCTGATGGGTCCATATTTCCGTAGTTACGATCCATGTTACGATCTATGTTGCGATCCATGTTGCGTTGTTGGAACCGTCCGTAGTCCCTGCAATTAGCCCAAAAAAAATATGTTTAATATCAACAGGACCAGTCTAAATACTCATCATGCCCCCAAGAGGGTGTGCAAACTGCAAGAAATGTCATCATCATCTCTTCTTTGCTACTCAACTAAATGGACAAGTTGGTCACACAATCAATCACGGGAAAACACACACCATACATACCTACATACATGCATGCATCCACACGACACATAATCCTACCACCTACATAAAAGTACTTTTACGGACAAAAAATTAGCTCGGAATTAATGACCAATACGACAGAACATTGCCCAGAGTTCGAGTAACACAACTCTGGCAACTACTGTCTAAAAATGCCGCCTACATTTCTACATGCCGACATATAGCAGAAGGGCCTATAAAAGATTCCGCTACTACAAGATACCAGGGAACTTTTTAAAGACAATTCGAACTTCTACAACTCACCTGCCAGCCATATTATCAAATAAACTTGCTTATCGAAGTATCAGTGCAGTGTTTTTGGTCAGACTAAATGGTGGTGGCTACTACCCCAAAACGAAATCCCTATGGCAAATTCAAATCTTGTCGGCTCCCAACTCCTGTGGAGTCGAAGAAAATCTACTCATTAATAGGAGGATAAGGTACTTTTGACATCAGCAGAAGCTTGCTGATTTGTGATCTGATCTCTGAAGAGACTTTCTTTTTTTCACACCACCAAATCAATACGACCACGCACCTTTTTTTCTCAAACAAATTCAAGTCAGTATATTAAACGTCGCTCAAATCTCGATCAACTTGATAATGATGATGGTGATATCCTTTATATACTTCAGATCAGCAGTGATTATTTCAAGTGTGTTGAATTGAGTAGAATTTTTTGCATGTGTTTATATTCCACTGGTCAAATTAGCCATAGAGCCGACGACACACAAGAAAAGGTTATATTGGAACATGGACAGTTGAAGTGTTGAATCCACAAAAAATTGCGCCTGTTATCTTGTCCCTATTGTTTGTTATTTGCTATTGTTTTATGCAGTCCCCCGTCGTTTCACTTTTAAAAGTTAAGCATGATTATTATAACTATTATTATATTATTCCATTCTTTCCAGAGAGATTATCTTTGACGATGATGTCTCCAATTTCTCTCTCTCTCTGCCTCTTTTCCCCAATAATGAAAGTGTGTACAGCGAGTTTAAACATTCACTCACTTTTCGTTCACAAGACACACACACAACTTCTTGGAGTAAAATAGTACTAGCAAAATGCCGCACTCATCTCATCTCATACTTGCCTTTGATAATACAAATTACAACCAGAGCCGATGCACCGAATGCCGACAGTTTTCCCCGATTTTATTTTTTTCACAGTACTCCTTGCTCAGAAAGCACACACATAGATAGATACACACATACACGAGACGAGAAGCACACCACCTCCACAACTCCACACTTCATCCATACACACCGCGACTACTCCAATACACACACTCCAAGAATATATATATATATATTATATGTATATCTACCTATCCTATTCCCCGTGCTTACAACAGAGGAAAAAGTGAGAGAGAAATCCTACTCCGGCTATATGTTATTCCCGTTTTTTCGGTTTTCGGTTTCGTCCTCCTGTCCTGTCTCTGTCCTCTTGTTCTTCACTCCAAGTTCCGATACTTCAAGATGCAGTACACTCAAGTGCCTCTCAAAAGCTTTAAATTAAAAAAATCCCCTTATTTATTTTACTGTAATGCTCTGTTTAAAGGTAATTTTCAAACAGAACTACTTCGGCAACTACTTGTATGACTTGATTTGAGGTGACAAGACCAACTACTCTCTCCCTCTCTCTATATCAAAGTCTATTATTAATTTGTGTGTTCAAGTGTCGGCGTCAACATCAACTTTGTTTTCAACTTTCTCAATGACAAATTTTTTTCTTCTCTCTCTCTCTCTCTCTCTGGCATTCTTTTATTTTTGCACGCCGCCGGGGGAGGAAGATGACTCTATATAATGATGAATGAAATGACTAACCTTATTTTTTACAACCACGTGTGATGATGATGAAATGCAGTGTAGTAATAACTATCCACCGGATAGTCAAACAAAATAGTTTACTTACTTAGCAGCTCTTTACAAAACTTGAAATATATCTATATTTTTTTTAAATTAGAAGAAAGGAATATATTCGCCTTTTGGTGCGCATTGCATTTCTCATTGCCTGGATAACATCATCATCTTATTATTATTATTATTATTATTATTATCATCATCATCATCGGAAAATGCTTTTTCATGTATGCATGTATAATATAATGTGTATGGATGGAGATGGAGAATGTTTTGTATATACTTTTTTCATTTGACTCAGACTCTCGCTCTCACACTCTCTGGTGGATGGCATTTTACATGGCTTTACTAACTTGTACATGTATGCAACGTACACATTGAAAGTTTGAGAAGGAGTCTCTATCTCTGTGCACTCTCTATATACCTACTTTATAAAAATGCATTGTGTAGATCAGGAGAACGCATGCAATTTCTTTGTATGAATGGAGCGAGATGGGGAAAATGCTTTTCCCAGGTTTAAATGCTCATAAAAAATAGGTAATAATAATATGTAGTATAAATGCAGGCTCACTCACAACTCACAAGCAGCATTCATGCTTCTTGTTGAGATCTCTCTCTCTCTGGAATGGATCGCATGATGATGATGAAGAATATGAATTCATGGTATACGGTGAATAAATAGTGTAAACTCGACTTTATAAGAAGGCCATGTTGGTCTGATGTAAGCCGGGCGAGTTCTTTAGTTACAGAGCAGAGTCCAATAAATGAAATGTTGTGCTGGACGAGAAGGTTCCTAATGAATTGTTTTAATTGCAAATTTGCAAATGATAATATTCCATGTATCTCGGAAATTAATGTATTTCAGTTTACTTGACCTGCGGGCACGGTTTGCCCTACCATAGTTGATTTTTATGAATTGATTTGATAACCATGATGGGATGATACCAATGCCGATGAGGTCGGTATTGTGTTTTCTCTGATTTGGGTGGATGTCCGATGTCCTGATGATCCCCAAATAGGTTGATATGTTTGGATGGAATGAGCCCGTGTTATATGTCTGCTGTCGAACACTGCTCCATTTCTGATTTAAATTGGAGGAAAAGGAAAGGAAGCTTGGAAAGGGACATTTTAAAAATCAACAACAAACAAACCGATTTTTAAAAAAGCAACAAAGTTCGAAATACAATATACGTCTAATTTAAAGGAGATCATTACACACTGGTACTCAAGAGCTGGTACTTCATTACACCAGCTCAGTAAAAATTGTACACCAGCGGAACGAAAAAGCCGACTAAAAAAGCAGCACACGAAACACATATGCACACACACACACATTCCGTCCATGCCACATTTTGACGTGCGTATGTGGTGGGATCTTGCGACAGGCGATGGGCTAAACGAACCTTTTCAAATCGTGCTTTCCAGCAAAATAGACTTCATTGCCACTAACACCAGTATTGGGATCTGCTCTGCTGATGTTTGCCCAGCAAGCAAACTGGTTTCAAGCCCCTGTTTGTAAGCCCAACTCAGAAGTTGTAGTGTCGCCTTCTGCCGTTCATCCGCTCGCATGTCTTTTAACATGGTAGTCTCGCACTCACACAGCGTTTCAAGTCAAATAACGAGATCATTTTGACAGTACCGAAAGGAAGTGTTGATCTTGCTGCTTTCAAATGTATGTAATATGCAGTGGAGTAACCAACAATGCATTGAGCAGGTAAAGTAAAGGGGTAGGTGAGAGCGTGCACATATATAAATGGGTTATGTAAAAATATATACCCAGTTACAGTAGTACATATTATGTTGTCCATTCATTTTCCATACAACAATTCTTGCTATGCATCTACGTATTCCTTCGTTACTAAACGCGTATAGCTATTCAATGTGCCTCTACTACTACTATGATGAAGTAGTCATCTTGTCTTTTTCCAGTTCCATTCCAGCTTTCTAAAAACCGGTACCTCTGCCACCACATATCATACTATGCGCTTTCATTACTTGGAAAAGGGAAGCCTATTGGTTGTTGATGTAGATGAGTTTTTTTTGTGGTTCCAGCAGAGCCATATGAAATAATATATTGGATGTAAACATGTTAAAATATATTTTTTAAACGACAAACATGACTTCATATAATCGTAAATGAATCACCGAAATACTCTAATTTGCTACATAAATGCAGGTCCTGATTTTGTCCCTCATTTGACCTGCAAAACAAAGGCGGACAACAAAGAGTACGGTTGGGTGTCTTCGTGGGGCGACACGTAACAAACCACGTAGACTAGAGTAGTGTGATGATGATTGTTCGTGCTGCTGCTGCTGGGGAGTTGTATTGTTGTATGCTTGTGTGGAATGTGGATGTATGTGGACTTTTCTGTGGAGACAGGTTTGTTTACATCTGTGCATTGATAGTGTACAGCTGGTCATGTGTGTTGCTGTCATGAATCATAAAGTTCAAACTAATTCATCGAAAATCATTAAAAATAATCATTTTGTTGTTATTTTCAAGTCGTGTACTGCTATTGCAACCAGAGTTGGTATAGGTGGATTTAACTTCAAAGCAGAATTTCCGTCGTCGTCCCTATGAGCTGAACTTGGAACTTGAAAATATAATAAAAATGCTAGTCCCCAGTGATGACCCTTTGGATCAAGCAGAGTTTGATGTGGTCGCTCACATCAACACTATGTTTCCAACTGAGCAATCACTGGCTTCGTTGACGGATGTGATACAGTCTGTGGAACAGGAAATTTTCAAAGCCGACCAGGAGATACGAGAGTTTGTGCGTGACCAAACAGGAAAAGGAGGACAAGATGGGATCACTGCATTGACTAGAGCCCAAGGCTCCATTGAAGCCCTCGTTACCAAAGTACTGGACATGAAGGGAAGAGCGGAACAGAGTGAGGCGGCAGTGCGGGATATGACTCGAGATATTCGACAGTTGGATACGGCAAAGCGTAATCTGACATCAGCAATCACCACCCTAAACCATTTAAATATGCTTGTCTCGGGAGTGGATACTCTTCACACTCTCGTTAAAACGAGACAGTATGGGGACGTCGCAAACTTGCTACAAGGTGTGGCCAATGTGGTCGAGCATTTTGATAATTATCATAACATTCCACAAATCGCAAAAATAGCTCAAAAAGTTAAAGATATCAAGAAAGAGTTGGGAGATCAAATAAGCTTAGAGTTCAGAGAGTCCTTCTCCTCCACAACGGGAAGCCTTCATGTGAAGCAGATGAGCGAGGCCTGTCTTGTGTTGGACGTGTTGGAACCTCACGTGAAACATGATCTTCTTCAATGGTTCATATCCATTCAGCTAAAGGAGTATGGAGTTTTGTTTGACGAAAATGAGGATCTCGCTTGGTTAGACAAGGTGGACAAAAGATACGCATGGCTCAAGAAGCATTTAATCCAACTAGAGGAACGCTACGCAGCTATATTTCCGCAGCATTGGGATGTTTCCCAACGAATCACCATGCAGTTTTGCCATCAAACGCGTCAAGATCTTTCCAAAGTTATGATTAAACGACGGAATGAAATTGATGTCAAACTTTTGTTAAGCGCCATTCAGAAAACATGTTCCTTTGAAAATCTTCTCTTTCTCCGGTTCGGAGGCCAAGCATTGGAGGATCACGGGGATGCGACAAATCCATTTTTATCTTCTCCAATTTCAGAGGAGGATAAGAAAAATCCATTTCTTCAAAACAGCAGTACAACTAGCAAAAATACGATGGGAGGAGATGGGGACATTACTTCTCCTCCACCTGTAAAGAAAATAATTCCTAACAAGTTTCACAGGATAATTACACAGTGTTTCGACCCATTTTTATACATTTACGTGGAAAGCCAGGATAAAAACCTAAGTGAGCTTGTGGACAAGTTTGTAGCTGATTTAAGAATAAATGGATTTCCTACCCCACACACATCGGATGCAGCAGGAGTTGTTTTAGCAAACTGTGCTGATTTATTTGTATTCTACAAAAAGTGCTTAGTGCAGTGCACCCAGTTAAGTTGTGGGGAACCATTACTTAACTTGGGATTTGTTTTCATCAAACGATTACGCGACTATTGTAATAAAATTCTTCAAGCGAATCTACCCAAGGGGAATCACAGCACACCACTGACATCCGTTTCCAATATTACTCGGGAGCTACGGGATCTGAACACAACTGGACTCATACAAAATTTTCAATCTTTTTTAAAAGAAGGTGAAGCTACTCGCTTCACATCTCATGAATTGTACCGCATTGCTTGCATCTTGACAACAGCGGAATACTGTGTGGAGACCACTCAACAGTTGGAAGAAAAATTGAAGGAGAAGCTGGGACCATTGTCGGGCAAATTAACGATGGACCATGAGCGATCCATGTTTGTTGAAGTGATGGAGACTTGTGTATCTCTGTTAGTGCAGGATTTGGATGCAGCTTGCGAATCTCTTTTCACAGCCATCACCAAGGTAACCAAAAAATGTTATTGAAGAGAAATTTACATTGTGCATGTTGCCCAATTGTAAATGTTTAATATCTAAAAATTAAATTTTCAGATCACGTGGCAATCAATAGATAAGGTTGGTGACCAGAGCCCGTACGTTTCGTCAATGATATCTCATTGGAGAACTACTGTGCCTACCCTGAGAGACTACTTGGCTACATCGAGAAAATACTTTGTAATATTTTGCCAGCAGTTTGCAAAGTAAGCTTTTTGTACATAAATTAAGATTTCATACAACGTACAAAACAGCACGAGTATATATACTATATACCTTATATAATAGTAAGTAGTAGTAGTGGCGTCAACATCACACCATCTGTAGAGTGTGTCTCATCGCTAAAACTAAATAAAAATGAGGTGTCAGAACTGATCAGAACCAAACTTAGCCAGACTTTTTATTTAAGTGTATTTAATTTTATTTTATTTCAGACTATTTATGGATAAATACATTTCAACACTACAACAATGCAAAGGGATCAATAAGCTTGGCGCTCAGCAGTTGCTGCTAGACACACAAATTTTGAAATCTGCTTTATTGGATCTCCCATCGATAGGCCTAACCGTAAAGCGCAAGCCACCAGATAAGTAAGTACTGAAAGTTAATAAATTGGCTATTTGATTTTGTAAAGTATTTTAAATAACTCCCAACTTTATTTTTAATGCAGGTATAGTAAACTAATCGTGAGAGAAATGGGTAGAACTGAAATGATCTTGAAAGTGACAATGGCTCCTGTGGAACAAGTGTCCACGTTTGTAGATCAAGTTACAAAATTAGTTCCAGATTGTGGTTTGAATGAATTTTCTAAAATTTTGGACATGAAAGGGTACAAACGGACTGAACAGGGACCCATCATCGACCTTTTTAAAACAAAAACATCAGGAATCTACCATAGCCAGTTCCAAGCGTTGGAGTCACCAGAAACGAACGTCGAATCAAGTCGTATTAAAAAACTAGAGAAATTAATAAAGAAACGACTGTAAACTTATTTCATAGTTGGATGAAGGATGCATGTTTTAAAAAAATATTCGGAAATTTTAACAAATTATTATCATCAGTCTGACAATCAGTTCATTTTGCAGTATGATACCATAAACTTACAGAATTATAATTATTATCATTAATATGCTAATTACTATATATTCGTAAAGTATAGAATTACAAAAATAAATGAATATGAAACACTATAAAATCTGTAACACAAAACGAATGTACTTTATTTATTTTTTAAGCGGTTTCTTTAAAGTTCGTTATGATTGACAATAACACGGCGAATCACAGACCATTGTCCTCTTGTTACAAAAAATTCTGTTAAAAAACGCAAAAGTCGCCATTTGATTCACGTGGCATTTTGGTACAAGTTGCAGTGTGTGGTCTTGTCCAAAGAAGATTGATTGTATTTATTTATATCATATTTTAAAATAGTTGACCTTCAAAAACGATAAATTTTGTTTACGTATGTTGACGTTATTTGCTTAATTTAATAAGAATAATTATGAGTGAGCGCTAGAACACTATTCAGGATATATAATGTGCGATTCACCAGATCCCATCGTTACGCTTGTTACTTCATTCACTATCATCGCTGCAACCTGCCATGCTAGTTCCTCCTTAGCCTACACGCAGAAATACAATTGCATTGATACAATCCCATTTTACTACATTAAACGTTTGTTGTTACACATGTCCACAAAAAAATCACACATTACCTTCTCCTTTTCATCGTAGTTTACAAGTTTTTTCACCGTTTTCGTGATACTGGATTCTATTTTTTAATCAAAAAAACTTAGCATAACTTTTTGGGTCAATGTTCAATATCAATACTAGTTTTTAATTTAATACTTTTACCCTGCCTGACGAATTCAAGGTCTGTGTCGGCTTCAAACTTTCCAAGCGCAGTTACTCGTCCCAAGCTCAATCTACTGTAAGAAATCAATTATTAAATTATCATTCCTTTTAGAATAGTTAAGTATCAGCAATAATTGTATGCAGTACTAGTTATCGAGTGCTACCTCTTTCTTAGAGGAGGCGAACTAGATATGGAGGCTCCATTACTTCGGTGAGATGTGGACGTAGTAGAGGTCGTACTACTAATGCTTCCAGAGTCTGTATTAATAAAATAAGAATATACACTTCAGATTTCAGAATGGACACCCTTAACTTGAAATATTTTGAAAAAAAAATAGTTTAAAAAAAATTGCACACCTAAGTTGGCTTGAGGAGATTTTGCCGAGCTTAAAGATCCGATTAGATCAGACAGGAATGCTAAATAAAGCGACGATTTAAAGAAGCTATCTAGACAGGTTACTTGAAGGTACGCGAAGGCCTCAACACTAGCTCTATCAAAACAATGAGCAATTTCCTCTTTCGAACAGATAAGACGTTCAACGTCGCTACGAACTTCATCGCGGATCCCAAGAGGATGTGGGGCCTGAAGAGAAATGTACCTGCAAGGTTTCAAAAACAAGGTTTCCAGTTTTACGACGTTCCAATACTAAAGTTCACGAGAATATTGATTTTCTTTGTTGGGGTCTTACTTTTCATACAGCACCATGGCGTCACTCTCTGCAATTTTAAAATCAATGGAAGTTTCGTTTTCTTTGAATTGTTCGGCAAAGTTCAGGGCTGCCATAACAAACTCGAGCACTTCCCTTTTCTCTTCTTGGTCCACAAACTACAAGAAAAAAAACATCACTGAAGACGCCTTCCTTTTAAAAAGAGAATGTGTAAAATAATCCTATGAAATTACAAAGAGTAGCATACTTCCATGAAATAAAACAAGACATTATGATTAAGAAGGATGTCCAACAATGTTACAGTCTCACAGTTAGTGAACATGTCCACTTGGCATTTTATGTGAAATTTACTTTCCAAATATCGAGGTAAATACCTGAGGAATTACGTGTCAAGAGAAATTTTTATTTTGAAAAACAGATTGACTGAGGACACTCAATGCTTTATATAAATAATTCATGAGTTCATTGTAAATTATTACTTACTGAGTCTGCAATACATCGTACAGTCGGGTATGAACATTTTTTATCCACGATACGCAGTCTTTCCTGTCTTCCATATTCAGATTCCCATCAACTATATTTGTCACCTCAATACTTGACATCACAGCAGAACATGCTTCAATTTGAGATTTCAGTTTTAAAGCTTCTTCATCGATTTTACCATCCTCCCTGAATTCATCGTTCATGAACTTGGAAATCTTATCCAAAATTAGAAACAGATCCTCAAGACCTTCTTGGCGAAGGAAGGCACTAAAGTAGCTACTAGCCCAAGTCTTAACTTCAGCTACGGTGGAAGCACTTCGTCGATTTGACTTGCCCAGTGAGTCTACTATGAGATCTGGCGGAGGTACAAAGTTTTGTAACGGTGGAATCGGCTGTACAAAAGATTTATTTGACACCGGTGATGTAATACCAACAACTCCTGAAATAAAGTTACAAAAAAAATAGTTTAAATAGTTTAGTTAAACGTTTGCTTATCGCTTCCCTCAAATTAGGATCAACTCACCATTATGTTGTGGATTTGCAGTCTGCTTGCTTTCGGAGTTATTTCGAGAGAATAATTTACGTTTAAAAAATGGCATTTTAGCACCAGTTTCTAATCATGTCAGTTCAGTTAATGAATGCTGTTTTGGTTTCCATTGTGTACTTCGTAATGTGCGTATAATATATGTGTACGTGGTTGAGATTCTGTTTTTCGTGAAAAAATGGCAGTTTCAATATTAATCTATTCCTACAAAATAAAATACAAAAATACCAATTAGAGTACTTTCTTCCTTAACTTGGTAGTACATAAACAAATATAATAATCGTATTTTCACATGTGTTTCTTAATGTGGTTACCACAAGTTACCTGAGAAACAAATTGCAGGGCCGAAAATGATGTCAAATCTAAAACGTGTAAATACTACTAGCTAATATTTGTTCGTTTAGCCGATTATTTGAACTATTTGTAGTGATGAAAATTGGAAGCCTAGTTTGTAGTTGGCGTTGTGCTTTCCCGTCTATCTGTTTATTTATTTATTTTAAATCAGCAGATCTTTTCTTCCGCTCCCGTAAAAGTAAAATAAAATAACAGTTTATTATGTTACTAACCCAGAAAGCAACAGCACCACAGAGATACACGTAAAAGTTATTTTAAAAAGTCTGCCCAAATTAATACTTATTGTAGTAGTTTAAAATCACGACGTCAAACGTATAAATAATTTACAACGGTCTAGCGAACGTTCGCTGAATTGAATTGCGGTAGTGCGAAAATTAACAATAACAACAAAATAAAATATTGTGATTATCCTGCGATGAAAAAAGCTTTATGTTAACAACTTGTTCAGATGACACCTCTACTCATCCCTTCTCCTTCATTTTTGTAAACTTATCCACAAAAGTCACGTCTCAAAGAATACAACTTTCAGTTCTTTACCCATTACACGTTACGTAAAATATGCTCAAAGAAAACAAAAATAGTCCTTTGCTAAATGTCACCTTGTTTTAAAACATTTAAACCATATCATTGACAAGACATGTCATGACACATATTACTACTGCTACTATTATTAAGTCTATCTGACTACTTGATATCATGATGATGATGAGGATAGAGGCAGAGAGCTCCTGCAACTTGATAAGCTACATATAATTATTATTATGTATTGTGTATATAATATCGACTTGTTTAACAAGACCTATTTTTAAAAAAAAACTCAAAATCGCTGTCTTCTTCGAAGAAATCGTGTTTTGCAACTTGGTGTTATGCTGCCACTCTTCTCTGTGAAAAAAACTCAAGTTGCCTTTTACTTACTTGCGTTGTTATCCAATCTTCCTTTTCCCGTTCTCAGCAATGTAAAGCAACGGTAAATTGGATTACATGCATGCATGGTGGAGGTATTTGATGTTACAGCAGCTGTGTTTATTACGCAGATGAAC
>JAHZNC010006287.1:0-17952 GCA_027744095.1 Zhuqinia jingwanae
TATAAAATGGATGTATTTTCAGAAATTCTGAACATTTTTCATGCCATTTTCCAGAATTTATTCTGATTATGATGCAGAGTTATTGATTACCTTTAGGTTGCGACAGCATCCACGTCAAAGCCCAATGCTGTCACAAATTACATTGTTTTTCCATACTGTCGCCTTTAGAAATAGAAATACATACAAAAGGTGCACCCTGTTGCAAAACTTGCGACAGCATTATACCATCAACACTAATTACATAACATGGAAAGGTGTGTGAATTCTCCACTAATAATGGTTAGAATGGCATGCTGTCGCGTTGCAAGCCACATCATTGCCCTCTTAATGTTAATTCCACATTTTAATGTCGCATTGTTTCAATGGAAAATAGTAAAAAAACTTAATGCAAGTTTAAATTTATAGTACATTATTTATTTTATTTTATTGAACAAAAGGACTTCTGCGAGTCCTTATCGACCCGGGTAAAACATGGAGCCTGCCTTTCCACATCCGCCCAGTCCTGTGAAGTTGGCAATAAAACGAATCCGTTCGAAGCGTACTTTGATTAATGAGCAAGGCCCAAACCAAAAATTGGCTCCATTTACTCGATCAGATCAGAAGATCAGAAAAGCTCGATACTCCCGTAACTATAGAGTTGCAAAAAAAGATGAGTGCCTTGGAGAAGGAGAACGAAGAAAGAAATTCGAGGAATAATTTGGAAAGATTCGAGACTTGTAACGAAATTAATAATTGAAAAATTAACAAATATGTTGGAAGGGATCGAAGCACGGGAAGTTAACATCCCAGTGTCTTCTGTTCAAGGATTAAAGTTTGCAACGACTGACTTTACCTACCGCCCAGCCCGTTCTAGTGGCCAACAAATGAATCAATTAACTTTATAAATTTATAATAGGATAACTACCAATGTTGAATGTATGATTTCGTCGTAATCACAAAAATCTTTTATTATATGTATTGCATGCAATAAAAGGATGTTCCTTCGGGAAAATTTGTAAGCAATTTGACTGATTGATTGCTAGGCGGGGAGTTTAAGAATTGAACCGTAAGCGAACTTTGTTGATTGTAAATTATATAATATTTGAAATAGGTAGTGTAGAAATAAGACACGAAAACGCATTACTATAATTTTTAGAATATCAAAAATTCTTTGTATATCAGTACCCAAGCCAGTAATTTGTTCTTTTTACTGAAAAATGAAATGCCATGCTAATTTTAAAAAAATATTATTTTGTTGTTTGGAAACGTTCTTGTTTTTTAGTACTTATTGGTTGGTTTAAATACAAAAATGATCACAGTTACACCCTCGCCGTTTCACAGTTAATTGGTATTAAATTAAAACTTCAATACGAACATACTTGATTGATAAGCGTCGGGATTCGGGATATGCCAAATTTTGCATATTATTTGTCAGTAATATTTCACACCTTTCCATGTTATGTAATTAGTATTGATGGTATAATGCTGTCGCAAGTTTTGCTACAGAGTGGACTTTAGTTCTTGTGTGGCAACGTTTAAAACTTCTGAAGGCGACAGTATGGGAAAAACAATGTAATTTTCGTGCTGCAGCATTGGGCTTTAACGTGGATGCTGTTGCAACCCAAAAGGTACAATCCTACCGTCAAAACTCGCATTTTAATCAAACTCAAAAGTTTGACTAAAAAACAAAATATGGCCAGCAAAAACCATTATTATGTTCCCGTACCTTTTCCAAACCCACTAATTAAAAGAACTTGTGTGTATGTGAAAATTTGCATATTCATTGACGCCCAGCATTTTTCCTATACTAATAAAATAATACTTGTTACAAAGTCTTTAATTTTCAATTTAAAAAATGCTCTATCTAAAAAATATATGATGTCTCATGGTTTGCGCTGATTCGTCGATACGTGGAAAAAAAGGTTGATGCTGAAACAACACAAACATGTAAAGTTTTTCTGGGTTTTCCCAAGTGATTTTGTATGTTAATTTTTTTGACATGAATAGGTACATAGTACATATAATAATCATAATTACTTGTTAAAGTTTATATAAGAACCTTTAATTTCTTGAAAAATTCATCTTGCAGTGGTGCCAATTATGCATGCACATAACACACATATTTCGAAAACGTATTACCAGCATATGTAGCTTTAAAAATATATCATCATACACATCATCATCAAAGTAGTTACCTGTATATGCATTTGTATGTAAGGTACATATTATACGTAAAAAGGTACCAGAAATCAAAGCAGCCTTTATAGCTTATATCTTCCTTTGCTTTACTGTGTGTCCAGAAAAAGAGAAAAAGTTGAATTTGTTGAAAGATCTATGACTTTCTTACTCATGACTCACCACAACTGACTTTACAAAAAAAAAACCTGTATTTCAATTTTTCAATTCATTATAGCAGAACCAAGCCACTGAACGCCTGCGAGGCCAAGTAAAAATCCAGGGAAAAATGAATTTTCTTTTTCTTTGCTGCATCTGTGTAATGTCAGTAGGAAAACGAAGCATTATTTGGCAGCTGGACAATACTTAATCTGTAATTTAAAAATGAATTTGTGCACAATTTTAGTAGTTATCGTCGTTAACTGTGCTACCTCACCTTCATTAGTGGGAGCAAAATGGGGTCAACCAAAATCCAAAAGTAATAAATGTGAAGATGGGCATTGCCATCAGCAATGCATCCTTACTCCCCATGCAATGGAGGGCCCATTCTACGTACCACAGCAACCTGTTAGGTCTGATATCACTGAGGATAGAAAAGGAGTACCTCTAAAATTGGAGCTAAACTTTAAGGATTATCATAACAAATGTAATCCTGTGAAGAACGCTGACATTCATATTTGGCAGGCAGACGCTTTTGGAGTATACTCGGCGTATTTGGGATATTACCCGCTTGGTAAACCTGGTAAGTAGGAGTATATTAATATTATCTTGTCGAAATATAACTCTTAAACTTGCAGATTTCATTGTAATCATCATTCAATTTTTAAAAAATGTAACTAAAGGTTCTAAACAAATTACCGGGGTGCATGCTGAGCCGACAGATAAATCCACCTTTCTTCGTGGAATTCAGAAAACAGACGAGCATGGAAAGGCGACCTTTTTAACAATTTATCCAGCATGGTACCTTCATCGCGCATTGCATATTCATTTCAAAGTGCTCATTAGAGGGGAGGATATTTACACGGGTGAACTATACTTTCCAGAGGAAATATCAGAACAAGTGGCAAAGGTTAAGCCCTACTCTGATTTAACGGAACATCGTGCAAAGAATGAAGACGACTGGCTATTTGTTAAATTGGACGGATTTAGATCTGTTGCAAAAATTAGTGGTGACGCAAAAAATGGATTTGTTGCTACTTTGGATGTGCCTATCGAAGTTCCATTCAACGACAATGATGTCATTTAATTTTTATTATTAAAAAATAAACTTAATGCTCATTTGAAAGCAGTGCTCAGTTATTTTAAACAATGTTGTTCACTTGAAGAAGTCTCCTTTATTTAAAATCCAATAAATTATTGTATTGTTGACATTTGACACATCATGAGTTTGTTGCTTTTGTAAAGTTTTAATTTGGAGTGGAGCATGGATAGTTTGGCTATTACTATAAGTAGCTGGACGAGCCCAAAGAGCTTGGATGGATAGTTTATGCGAATGCTCTGTCTGTCCGGCCGTTCGATGTCCCGCGATTATCCCAAAAACTAAAAGGACTTTCGGAATTCTGTATTCGAATCTACATCATTGGATATGTGACCCTCTCATTCCTCCGGGGAAGAACCACAACTATCAAAATGCGAATTTACAGCCTACATTAGTACATAGGGATAATTTTGCCAGTCGAATATGAAATAGCATGGAACCCACTCGAGGTGGATTTAAAAATCAAAGTAGAACCACAAAAATTTATCCCGAAGTATATCGAATTGGGTTAAAAAATGGTGTCCGAGGTGGGTTTACAAGTACATCCCGAGGTAGGAAAATCCGTTCGGCTATTTATTTATGACATTTCATCGTTCTACTGCTATTACTACACACACTACATACGTACGTATACTCGTACACATGTGTGAATGAACGAATTAGAACGACGTTTGTATTGTACATGTGATCCCATGAAGGTAATAACGATGAGTAATAATGAGTAGTGAGCGTCTTACCAAATTGTCTAGTAGACTCTGAGTAAACTACCTATTAAGAGTGAGTTATCTATATGTATATAAACTTAACGATAACAGCGAGGAACCAAACTACATTGACCGAGTTCCTTTATGGTAAAGCAGCCATATGTGCAGATTCTCTGTTTTGTCGTGAAGGGTCTTCCTACTTATATTATAAATTATAAACTGTCTTTTGTGTGCATGTCGGTAGGTAGATGCATAGCTGTACACTGTACATCATATTATGAAAAAGAGAATTGTTTGAATTTTGAGGGTGAACCTCACAAGAGATTTCTGTGCATTGTGTACAACACATACTAACTAACAATCAACTTGATTGGAGTATCATAAATAGGTAGTAGTAACAGCATATGAACTACTTTGTAACATGCGCAATGCAGAACATTATGGGAATAGGAAGGAAGAATGGCACGCTACCCTGGGTTTTGACATTATGTAAGGACAAAGTTAGAGACGATGAGCCTTTAATGAGTTTTATCAAGGCACATCGCAAAGATTGAGTTGAAGCAAGGTCACGCAAAATATATGAAGTTCAGATAAACATGAATGCATATCAGACATACTTACTCCATCCCATTATATGAGTTTGTTTGATAACTTGTGTAGTCGTCGCGAGTACCACTATTTCATATTACGGTTCCAGTGACGACCAACGACCGCTGTAAATGTGAAAACTCATCATTTGTGCATGAACAATAAAGATAAATCATATTAACACATGAGACTCTTGGAAGACAACCATAGAAGTGGGCGCATGAGACAATAACCGGTGGAAGCTACACAAATAAATATTGACAAACGCTTCTTCCCGAGCTCATTTTCAAGTTGCTTTCGTGCACTACGGAGTCTTGTGGAGTCTCAGAGAGTGAAACATTTCATACGTTGTTGTTCCTATAAACAAAAAATATTTTAACGACATTGACTATTTTTTATAGTTTTTGTTATCATGGAGCAGTGAAAATACAGCGGTGAAAGATACTCATTAATTGTGTAAGTGAAATCGATTATTTCTATTTTACAGCTTACGTTCATTGAAATTTATACTGAATTGATTGTTCCAATTTGCATGCATGTTATAAGTTATTCAGTCACGCTATGCTCGTAAAATTTTTACGTAATTTTATTTCGTGCTTTGGAAATAGGTAGTTGTATAAAAACAATTTTAGTACATCTACACGTGGAGTTTTATGACCTTTTACATGTACTTTACTAGTCGGAGCAGTCTATTGATCATCCTTAATTTCCGGTTGAGAGTCGCGGCTACTTACTATTTGTGCACATTGAATTTCCGTACCATAATCTTATTTTGATCCATCACGCTCTTTGGATATCACGGTTAGTTAAAATTCTGTCGACTATTTACGAGAAGAAAAGGTACACAACCGGTAGAAATAGGGAGACAAAGGTTTTTTACATGATGCCATAAGTGCCATGCCAGAAGTTACATAATATATCGAAAGTCGGGCTTTTGCGAATCTGGCTCGGACTGGCGGAGTTGGCCAGCTGCTTTGGAAAATTTGTGTTATTTCATATTACGACTTTATATAAGGATCACATAATAATACTATAAACCTATGTACATTCTTTTACACAATCATTATCACGTAGCATGCATGTCAAGTCAATGACCGGGTTTTTGGCACATCTTTTGTAAGTGTACATGTCCTCAGAAGAATATCTACCGGAATTCACATATCAACATAAAATATTATATTTGAAAATAAAAATGTTATTTTATTTGTGATATGTGAAATAAATAACCCTTAGTTTTTCTTTATTAACATGCAAAATGAAATGTGGAGCTCTCTAAAAAATATAAAAAGCTTAACAGCTTATCATTGTTATAGTTTATGCTAGAAAGAGTGTGGACAAAACAATTCATCTGTTTGTATCTCAATCAAAATTTTTGTGAAGTTTATACAAGAAAACGTTTGTCTGTGATCTCTTAGCATAAGAGAAGGTGAGTATCATTTAATACTTGCTAACTGCTTAAACTTAAGTAAGTCCGTTGTCATAAATAACACCCCTTAAATATGTCACCTTTTTTACGGCCAATGTGTAAATGCACAGCTCACAGGACATTTGGTTTGCATATTATCAGAATCTGGTAACCAGATTCTGGTTCACCTATGACCGATTGGTATATCTTTGAATGAGCCCTAATCTTTTACATTTTCCAAACTTCCCCGTGCAGTATACTGCGAGTAGTGACGTGTTATTTTGGCACAGCATGATTCCAATCGCCTGTCGTATGGTTATAATAAGATCAAATTTATGCAACTTGTGAGCCTTCGTTATCTCATCAATTTTATATAATCATAATAATTATTATCACATCCTTTGATTTGTTGAAATGATAACGTAAAAATTAAGAGAGAAGTAGGCGTATTCCAGCTTAAATACACGCAGATTTTAGGCAACATAATTTTTTCTTTAAATTTTTCAAGTTCAAATTTAGTAAATCTGATTTCCATAAATCTAGCATTCTTTGTGATTGCATCTGCTATGATGTGTTCATTATTAGCATGAGGAAATGAGGAAGTTGTTAATTATATTTTTACCGTGTGTATGATTAACACGGAACTATGATGCATAGGCATGACTTACTCTATGACTTATTTTGCTTTTCATAAGGCTGGGTTGGTAGTTGGTATTGGTAGTAAAAAAATCAAAGTAATATTATGTACGTTCACCACATTGTCAATCTGATTAAATTGAAGTGGAAGCATGCAATAAAAAAGTGTGTCAACATTAAACGCTGACTTATTTCACTGCGGCTTCTGAACGAGTTTTGATGATGGAGGACATGTAAGTAGCTGACAGTAGTCTAGACAAAATATATTAGATTAAAAAAGTCCAAAATTTTCATGTTTGCATGTATCGTATGTGTGCATTGCTTAAGTACATGTTGTATACATCTATATCCACCGTAGCCGAGTTTTATTCAGATTGTGGCCTCTCTGTATTTACCAATAAACCATGCATATTGATAACATCAATTCTAGTGTGCACTATTCTATTTTATGCACACTTTATTATTGCCGTAGCTAATTTTATGATTATTTTTTAAAGCATATTATGCATTTCTGAATGCATACATACTCAATGTTCAATAATCCTGGACCCCCGTCCAGCTATTTTTTTATGTTTTCGTCATTCATACGTCATTCTTGGAAATATGTAGATCATCTTGTTAACGTAGTGGTATATACTAATATTCAAGTTTATGATTATGATGATGAATGATGATGGCCATAAGCCATATAATATACTTCTCATTTTCACACCATACCATAATATACATTTTCTGAACATTAATACGCCCTTTGTCAACATGCAAGATTTTTTCACATGACGGGGCTCGTAGATTTATATATTTTTTATATAGGTAGCATAAACCAGCCGCTCTTTCATGTTATGTTATGGTCCAAGGTCCATTTACATTGAACCAGGAATGCAATCAAAATATCATAAGTGTTTTTTAAAGGTTTCCATTTGAATCGTGACTAGCTATGTAGTAGCGTTGCTCAATAGGTTTTTTTTACACTGCCACTAATCATAAAAATTATGTTACTCCTTCCCGCAAATCGTATTCCTTTCGATACTAACAAATTGTTACCTCAGAAAACGTCAAGTTGATAATTATTATTTTGTAAGCTAAGTGTAAATGTCGTTAACAAATTATTCCGGTCAACTCTATAATTTATTTATTTATATCTTTTAGAAATTAACCTATCAAGTGGTAAGTTTCCAATGATCTCGTAAAAGTAAACTTTGGAAAAGAGGTTGGCAAAACCTTGCTACAAAATTTGACGTCAGTGGTTCCGCACAATCCCTTGGAGAAGTAAAGGAGCAACCATGTCGGAAACGGAAGGTGTGACCGAGGGTGGTATATTTACCTTCACAACAGCAGCAGCCTCGTTGGCTATGCTTGCAGCCTATTACATCTTTAAAGTTGCTCAGGTAGTTTTCAAAATCAATCAATCATGCAAATGTAATTTCATTCTTATACCAAAGTTGCTAACAGACAATCAAAGTCTACCACTCTGAACTGTGATTATATGTATATATTCAGCGATTACTGCAATTTATGTTTCAGAAACCGAAGATTTTCACAGGGAACCTTTTACTTCAAAAGTTTCTCGAAGATCATATGCCAAGTCTAAAGGAAAAATACTGGCCTTCTTGGTACTCATGGGAAGGTCGTATGCAAAGCGCATTGGGGCTCAATCTCCGAATTTCTAGTAAACAAAGGCTGCCATACCGAAGAGAGATTTTAGAACTGAAAGATGGTGGACAACTTGCATTGGACTTTTTGGGGGAAGATGAGAACAAAGACGTTAGTGATGATGACAAGTAAGGAATTTGTTTTACAAAAATGTCGGCTCGAAAATAGTGGAAATAGATTACAAAGTATGTCAAGCAAAACCACCAAAATGTGTATCTAGATGCCCCGTTCGTATTTCAGATTGCTAGTATTTTTATTACCTGGACTGACCTCTTCATCCAACACCTCGTACGTAAAAACTCTGGCAATGTCGATTGTACAAGCTGGAGCAATTGTCGCAGTGTTGAATAATAGAGGCCTTGGCGGCGTTCCACTCAAGACACCTAGGACATACTGTGTTGCTAATCACGAGGATGTTCGTGAAGTTATTGCTCATTTGAAAGAAGCGTTTCCTAATCATAAAAAAATTGTAATCGGAACTAGTCTAGGCGGGATGACTATCGGCCGGTACCTGGTCAATCATCCTGAAGAAGCTAAAAGTACCTTTATTGCCGCAATGGTAATTTCAATCTGTTGGGATCCAATGCTTGGAACGGCGTCCATCGAGAAACCTTTTCTTAACAGATACATTGTAAACTACTCGCTAACCTCAAGTATGCAACATCTTGCAAACAAGTATGTAACATGAATAGTTTTTGAACACTAAAAGATATAGAGATAAAATTTTAATATTAATAATAATATTGTAGATATAGAGCAGTATTAGAATCAAGAGACTGTTGGGATTTTGAAAAAGTTTTCGGATCCAAAACGTTAAGGGAATTTGACCACCATTTCACAGCACCGCAGTTCGGATTTGGCTCATATGAAGAATACTACAAAGCTGCAAAGATTGCTCCAGAGATTCATAAATTTTCTATTCCAGTGTTTGGCTTGAATGCAATTGATGATCCAATGCAGCCAGGAGAAGGTATGCATGAAAATTTGCTTAATCAATTTTGTCAAATCGTATCAACTAAAAAGCTACAGAAACAAAAAGTATATGCGTACTTTTAATGTGTTAACAAATGATTGATTTAATTCGTAAGGTTTGCCGATAAAACAAGCAACAGAGGACCGATCCAAACTTGCTTTGATTGTTACCTCCCGTGGGGGACATTTGGGTAATGTTATTTTTATAAATTACCAAGGTTGAAATTTATTAATAACCACGAAAGTTTTAATTCTAACTTTTCTTGTTCTACAATGCATTACTAGGCTTTCTTGAAGGAAAATTGCCACTACGACGGCCATATCACTTCATGGAACGTGTCGTTTTTGAATTTGTGACAGCTGTACGCGAGCATTCATCCGAGCTCCTATACGTTCGAGACGAATTAGAAAAGCGCAACTTGTTTGCGTCCGAAGTGTATCAGTGAAAAAACACCAAATTCTCATTAAAGTAATACAACATAACCATAAAAAAGTCGCAAAAAAGATGTTATATTTCTTAAAAGCTGTGTTACAATAATGGTGTAGTAGTAGGACACGTGATTCTGCTGGGAAGAATTGACATTTTATTCAAATTTTTCAACAGTTATACCACCACATTTTTATTTTTAGGATGTATTTAAAATTTGCCTCTATTGAAGCGTATTTGAAACAATAATTTTAATTTTTAAAAAATTGCAATGCAAAATTTCACATGTTTTTGTTTTATTATGTAATATACGCTTGTAGTTTTTGAATCACAAATTGTACTTCAGGGCGCCTTTGACCGCCAGGCAGCTATATATTATATAGTTTTCATTTTTGTAGCCGTTATTAGATAGTATATAGGAATATTAAATTATATATATAGTAGTTTTTTTTAGCACACATGATGTTTCAATACTGCACTGATTGATTGCGTATAAAAATTAGGTATAAATAATAATAATAATAATAACATATAAACAGAATCTCACTACAGCATTGTAAACTTCAGTCTTAGTCTAAACAATAAAAGCTCTGATTTTTGCAACTTTGTGTGATGTGTGTACAAAATTATTGGCATTGGTTGTCCCTCCGTCGGTAGGTTGGTATAAATATATTATGTAGGTTTCATTGAACACGGTACGGCGCGGTGTCAGTTTATAAGCGAAGCTTTTGGAAAATTACAATATATATTTTTTCTCTACAAATTCATACTATCAATAACAATGTAATCCTTTTGAACTTTTATTGTATTTTAGAAGGGGGAATTCATTCCCAATTTTGTTCCAAAGTCCAATCTTGCTCTTTTTTCGTATCTAATGTTGCTCCTGTAAATCAACAGTACACATGTACTTAAATATGAGTTTCTTTAAGAAAGAACACAGTATATCTTGAAAACGCTCAATCTACAGATATCACTGTTGGTCTAAACTCACTTAATTTCTTGTCGACGAAGTATTTCATTAAATCCCAATAGAATAGGTGACCAGAGAAAACCCCAACTGTAGGAGACAATTGGCAGGAGGGTATAATCCACAGTTTTGGAGAAACTTACTTTTAAAAATCCATACATAAACTGAAGTATTAGTCTGAAAATATAAAGCATTAGAGTTTTTTTTAAACAAACATGTATCAAAAAGTTGTAGGATTATGTTTGTATTTACACTTACACAAAAATAGATGTGATGACCCAAATTTTATTTCCTAAAGGATTTTGCACCCATATATACTTGGAACGATACACGAATCCTGCTGAGATTGTGACTGTTAAAAATTAATATAAATGTATCAAGTGTATCATAGATGATAACTGAGTTGGGAAGCCTTAAATATGCATGATGCCTATTTGAACTCACCAAAGTATAGTGCTAGAAAAAATAAACAAAATTGCTGGACGAAAAGGAGCCGGTCCGCATTTTCACATGACCAAGTAGATATACACTGAGTTTTTATAACGGAAACAGAGTCAGTTGTTTTATTCACTTTTGGCGGCTCCAAGGTTTGCTGGGGTGGCAGCGGATTTAGTGATACGGGATAAACCCACGAACAAGTTGAATTTGGTAAATGTTGACAAATCCATATTAAGTTAAATGATCCCATTAGCACCACATTAATTACAGATGGAAGGAATTTCATGCCATAAAACCAGAACGCATATATGAACATCTACACATGCAAAACAACTCTATTAACAACACGCTGCATTCCTTTAAAAGTAATAATGCACTTCCGAAATATCTTTATATACACTTTTACCTGTCGATCTACTTGGCATTGATTTTTCCAGCTTGCATTCTCCATCACATTGTAGTCCAATCTCTCCATAATGGAAAATGCTAGTCCTAGAGTAAGAATTGGGACAATTACAACACTCAGCCACATTGAATCCCCCAACGAAAAGAGTGGCGGAAGGAGCATGAGAAGGGTGAACAGTCCCAGCATCGTAACGGCTATACTACAGCACAGCCAGTACTGCATAGAATTTCTAACACAGCGGTTCATAAAGTGCCGCGCTTGAGCAATAAGGTCATAAAAGGATATGTAGTCACGTCGGCTGAATGTTAAGGAGGAGGGGAGGGAAGTCAAAAGCATTGAAACGTCAGTAGGTGCAGGTACTCCTACAGGCTCAGAAAATGCTGCCGTCTTTTGACAGCTCTGAGGGTACATGGGCTCCACTGCAATGCTAAAGAAAAATTCAAACAGCTCATCATTTCAATGAAGATGGTAATTTTAACACGGCAAAAAATTGTCAAGTCATAAAATGAAATCAGGCACACACAAAAAAAGCGTCACACTGATCACCCTCTCACCTTGCGTCAGCCTGAAGAAACACAGCTTTATTATCAGAATTGCATACAGATATAAACAAAAAAAAACATTAATACCCTTGCACGTGCCGCTTCCACCAGGCACAAATACAAACGTTTGTCCAATTCAGAAAAGTACCCTGTTGCTCATATCTATTCCAAGGGGAGTAGGTTGTTCTACAAGTTCATACACTTCCTGGAAACTATCTGTATTGTTAGGTGAGATCACAGCAGACGAACAGGGAGACCGTTCTGTATTTTGTACGTCCAGCGTCAGAAAATTCCTATTCATATTGATGTGGTCATCAAATCGTACCCGAGAAATTTGACTATGCTCTTCTTCATCACTACTAAATCCGAATCCTATAGAATGTACATCTTCAGAAGGCAACTTTTCTTTATCTTTCTGAGAAGTTTTGAGTGCCGACATTTCTGTAAGTTCATGCTCTGTCTCTTCACTAATCTTCGTGGATAGCATGACCATTTCCGGAACTGACGAGGAACAACGAGGTATAAGAAGCGAGTCTTCAGTTGGTAACACAGACTGTCCCTTTCCACATGATGTACGGCGATTGCATAACCTATTTGTTTTGCACTTGTGAGCAGAACCAGCACTTCCTTTCGAGCTTCTTTTATCAGTGTTAGTTGATATTGGTAAGCTTCCATTTGAGAAGCTGCCGTCATTGGATTCATCATAATTATCAGTAGCTTCACTCGTCTCTTCTGCAGCTGCACTGAGACTGATGTGGCAATTCCAACCGGATTCCAAACCCATCTTTTCACTGAATAGCCTGGATCGAAGCTCATTTTCTTTAGAGAAATGAACGAAACGTATGCATGCTTGGTCCAACTGCTCAATTAGCTGAACCTAACAATCAAAAATAATTCTTGATGAAAATGTCCTCTGAAAGATGAAAACCTGATTTTTTAAACCGAAATTTTTGCGCGTACCATATCCATACAAGCTTGGTATTGCATCGTGACCATTCCTATAAAAATTTGCCCCGTTTGAACTTGGAGACAACCTAGTAAGTCGTTGACTTCAATATTTTTGTTGGAATCTGTTAGTAAGCAGTCTGGATAACAAAAAGGAACACATTCTAAAATAAATATTCTCCAAACATGTACTTAAATATGTACAAGGATGATACCATTCATGGTAATTATCGTACCTGTTGACATACTCGTTGAATCTTTTGTTGCCCCGAGGGCATATTTCTCCGACGATTTATTGTCCCCAAACAAGTCGCTGACGTTGCCGAAAGCATAATATGGGAGAAAGCGTAGTCCTCGTGAAGGAGGCAGTTCCATGTAAGCCTCTGACATGTTTTGATTTACCTGTTTTAAAAATCGAAACAGTTTGCCCTTAATTCTAAAGTTTTGTATGGAGCAGCTTTACTGACTTTAACCAGTGTGTCATAGTGTCATGTCATGTAGTATGATGTTAATGATGTATGTACTTAGGTATACATGCATACCTTTGCCGAGACAGGCTTGTATGAGAAAGCAGTGCAAGTAGAGCTCAGCGACATTCTCTGATAAAAGTCAATAATCAGCTTTCTTTCATAGTCCGTTAGAGGTCTGAGATCTTTTCCATCCCAAAAGTCTTCGCATGTATCTAGCACTAAGTCACCGGTGCCCTAGGAATTCATTGAGAGAACACAAGTTTAATGTCATATTTTTTTGTGAACTTTATTAAAGAAAATAATTTCAGCAATATCATTTTTTTTGTACTTGAGCCATCAACTGCAAACTGTCACTGGCTTTCTCTCTGACGATCACACTCATCATATGTGGAAATGGAAATTTGATTTTCGCTTTTGTCAGCTTATCCCTACTCGTTTGATCGGATTCCTATGAAAATTTTACATTAAGAAATTAATGATGCATGCACATGTTTCCAGTGTAAATGTAAGATCAATAGTAGTTGTTTCTGTTGTCTATCTCTTACTATGTGACGAAATGAACAAAGCGGCTGCTCCAGATCAAAAACATTTGTCGCTTTATCTCCAAATCCAATCATTCGTGCAACATCACACAAACATCTGTGTTATAAGGTGAAATACAACATACATTATTGGAATATTTGTCAATCCCTAAAGTCGGTTTGACTAGCCATAAAAAATTACCTTCGTGAGGTGACTGGAACCACGAGATCTAGTCCATTGTCAGTTTTTTTGTATCTCAACTCATGACTAATATGAGAGTAAAAGTTTGCATACACACTTCTTGTTTTGTCATTGCATGTATTCAGCAGTATATTGATACCAAGAGGCTTCAAGCTAGGCAAATATTGCTCCCAGTTTGTTTCATCAAAATGAAGTTCATTGTTGTTATCAATTGTGATGTCTAAAACTTCAGCCACAGTTGTTGTTGCGGGAAAAGTAACTGATGAGCTTCTCCTTGACTTTTTTCCTCCGGTACTGTCTTTCTGAGGTTGCACTTGTACTTCTGGTTCTGTGGGTGTTATGATGTTATTGATTCCTGTAGGAACTGACCTGAGAAAAAAGATTTTGTCGGGGGTAGGATTCGGCCAGCTTAAAATTCCCTTCTTGTCGACACAACACAGTGCCTGCAATTCCATGATTTTATATCACATAATCATCTTGACAGAAAAGCACATTAAGTTACAATATTTAGTTTTAAAAAATCCTACCGTCACGGAAGCGAGAACGTGTAAAAGTTTCTGAGATCTATGTAATGTTTCCTCCCTATTAAACATGAACTCGCGCATCCTTTGCCACAATTTAACGTTATCACGGCATTGTTGCTTTCTCTTATTGAGAATAATTTTCTCATCTTTCAATATGCCTCCTTCAGAGGCTGTATGCTCCTGCTATAAGAAGGAAAAAATTGACGGGAAAATTAAGAAGGAATGTTACTCAATATTAACACAAATTAAGATTTGTACATACTCCAACATCTTCGCAAGCTTCCAGAACCTCCCACAATTTGGCATTTCCAACACAATTTAACAATATCCAAAGTAAAGGTAGTGACACAGGTATCAACGGGAATGTGTTGGCCATGGGCTGGAGCAAAATTATATCTGCCCATGGTGCCACGCGAATGACCAACCAGTGCGGTAAATAAAACATTCGGACTAGACAGAGCACAACAAAACTCATTATCGCTAACGGGAGTACAATGCACTCAATTATCCGTGTGACAATAGTGTGCCGTTCTTTATTGTAAAAAGTTGGAGGACGAGAGAGAAAGTGCTTTAGAGACAATTCCACCATGTCAATGTATGGAGATGTGGTGACTACTGCCAGTGGTTTTGGAAATGGATTATGAAGTCTAGGTGGAGGAGATCCAATTGGCTGAGAAGAGTCAGGTGTGTATACCTGGCCAATTGAAAACTTCACTGTAGGGTCCTGTAAAGAAGGAGAGTAACTTTGAATTTTCGCGTTCATTACAGTTCATTTAGTAATACGAAAGTATTTTTTAAACCTGTAATAAGCAGCATTCGGCTACTATTTTTTGTGATGGCTGCAATACGACTACGTCACCGGGTACAAGTAGCGCCCACGGAAGATTTACTAGTTTACCATCTCTAAAACACCATTGCAATGTGATGCATGGGGAAATTGGCATGCATAAATCTGGATAATTCTTTTCAGTCCACGAAACTTCAGATGATATATCTACACAAAGCAATAATGTAATTTGAAAAATGTCATTCGATAGTGTGCTTTCAAATTTCTTTTAGTGCATACGTACCTTTTAGTTGACTAAGCATCAAATTTAATTTAACTGGTAACTCATTAACTCTCTTGTAGTTATCTAAAAGAAGTATAGATATATTAAAAAAGAAAAGAAATAGTAAAGCGATTGCCTCCGGTAGTAGTTTAGTCCAGCTAAAAATAACAAAAGAAATACAATATTTGTCACATGCGAGTGCATATAGTCGTTAAATAGTTTGGGTGAGAAGAGCTAAATGGAGTTTGTTAAACTCGTACATTTGGCTGTAGCTAACTGAATAGAGCGAAAATACAATGACGCTTTCAACGAGAAGTATGAGAAGAGATGTCCACGAGATGATTGCATGATGGCTTCTTGTTGAAATGGAAGATAGTACTACTTCAAGCCAATTACTGTGGAATTATTAATAATTGGATGAAAAATTAATATTTTTGTGTAAAATGTAATTTTACTTTTATAGCAATAAAAGTAGCATACCTCCCAACAGTTGATTTGAAGTTGACAAGTTTTGTTGTTAGTTCCTGGAAAAGTCTATCAAATGCTTCCTCCGTGCTCAAGCCAATAGACTTTTCCTTTCCAGAAGCCATTCCAGGTTATGTCACTTGGCAAACTGGAGTACCAACAACTGTACACAACATTGTTCAATGTCAATAAGTATTTGTTCAATTACTATAAGTCTAATCATCCTTTAATCGCTTTAAACTGTGATCATTTTGTTACCTGTGTTGCCTCAGTCTAAAAGGAAGCTGATGGCGACACTTCCCACTTTATCACCTTCAAAGTGGGAAACCTTTTCCAGTTACATTTTCCCAACAAATTTCCGTTTTAGAACAATTCGTAATTTGGTCAGACGATGAAATGTCAGATCTCCGACAAACTAGACTCAATAAAAGTAAATATGACCACATTTTCAAATTACGTATGTACATTCGCATTTAAGTTAAATGCTGCGCAAAGATGAAAGATTTACATTACAAAAGTGTTACTTACCTTTCAGGTTTTACATGAACGTAACGTAGTTGCTTCTATCGCAGCAAATCTAATTGTGTGGCACACAACGCCACGTATATATGTGTCTTATAAGTATAACTGGCCACAGTGGTGTACCGAATTGGGCTTTGGACTTAACGGACATTTGCATGAGGACAACCATGAAGGGTTCCAGTGAGAATTGACAAATTCTTATTGAAAATAACCAGTCGATTTTTTGATTCTTTTCTTTTTTTTCTTTTTTAAATATGTCACAGAGTTTTCAATTCTGACACCCTGAAAACAAAAAATGCAATTATTTGGGATACACTTTCACCGAATTAAGTGTAATACAATAAAAGAACAAAAAATCACTCCTTTCATTTAAAAATTAAAGCAAAATTGGGCAAACAAAATTGATTGACTATAGGTTGTTCACACACGCTAAGCCACAAACTTTGGCCACGGAATAGAAAACTCATGGCTCAGAAATTATTATGACTTTGTACATACTATGCCAAATGTATCGTGAATGTCGAGTGGGGGCTAACTCAGAGAACAAGTTTTGCGACTTCAGTCATTCAGCTTTCAAAGTTATAAGAAAAAACTAAAAATAGAACAGCAACGTTGTAGTTCAAACTTGAGAATTCTCATCCTTTCAGAGCTCACTTTTTAGGTTGAACTGTTTTGTTCTTTGATATGATGATAAGTAAGGACAAGGTTAAGTGCAAAAACTTTAACTAGAGTTTTGTTTTTTAGCGTGCATGACTATATTTTTAGCAAAAAAATCCATGTAAAATGTTATCTTGTTGTATGTTAACCAAAACATATGTAAATTAAGTTTTCACGTTACATAACAAATGTTTCACATATTGGAAAATTGGCAACTAGGTTAAAAATACATAAAATAAATAAATAACTTTTTTTAAATGTATTATTATTACATTATTTTGTTTATGAAAATTTCCAAGTAATATACTTACGTCGAAGCAAAATGAGCACTTGGTATAAGTCTGCTTTACTTTTGCATATCTATTTTTTTCCTTATTTACTTCAAACTAAACAGGATGAAGTTACTTTTTATTCATGTTTTTGTTTACCGAGCGTCTCCATTCAATT